>JAHHFK020002759.1:0-68869 GCA_024533555.2 Aedes koreicus | reverse complement strand
GGCACCCCGCCGCGTCGAAAACGGACATCGTGCGGCACTTTGTGGACGCTGGATACGCCCGTTCCGGCATCTGCAACATCTTGGTACTATTAGACAACAATCAGAGCATCGAAAGAAAGCCCGCTTCCGGACGGCCGACGACCCTGAGCGACAAGAAGCTCCAAACGATGCTGAAGAGGAAGACCGAGGGAAAAGTGGATACATCGCTGCGTGCGCTTGGCCGGGAGGTCGGTTCAACCGACCAAACAGTGAAAAAGGACCTGGCAAACATGAACATACATGTCAGGAAGCGGAAGTCGCGTCCACTGGTTTCGGAGCTGCAGGCAATGACGCAGCGGCAGTGGCTGAATAAGATGGTCAGTTTGATTTTCCCGGCGAATCGCGACGTGGCGGTGGTGTTGGCCGACGAGACCTATCTCACCCTGGATGGCATCGACTGGCAGTGCACTTCGTATTTTACTTCCCCCACGAAGGAAGTGAGCTCCGAGATGAAGTTCATTTCACACACCAAGGTCCCCAAGAAAGTGCTGCTGTGGCTGACAATCAGCGAGAAGGGGATGTCAAAGCCGCTCTTCTTTCGCTCCGGACTGGCCATGAACGGGGAAATTTATAGTACGAAATGCCTGCCGGAAGTTACGTCGTTCATCAAGAAATAAGGGCGAAGTCGCGGTGTTCTGGCCGGATCTGGCGTCGGCCCACTACTCGAAGCGATCGTTGGAGGAGATGGAGCGGCTGAATATCGATGTGGTACTCAAGTCGGCGAACCCACCCAACGACCCCCAGCTGCGTCCAATCGAGAATTTATGGGCCAACCTGAAGCGTAAGATCTACTCCAACAATTTTGTCACGAAAACTGAGGAGGAATTGATTAATGAAACGAAGACAGAAGTCAAAAACATGCCTGCACGCATGTTTTCGTCCGCCATGACGAATGTTGCGGTTAACTGCAAGGGTGTAGAATTTTCTTGCAAGTAAGCTTAAATAATTACCTTCCATGGGAAGTTTATCAAAAGCAATTATTTGTCTTAGCTTTTTTTTATCACCATTCGAAAAAAGTCCATTTTTTTAATGCAAGCGTTACATATAAAATTTGTTGCTACCCACTCTGTGAATAAAAATAAAATACGGCAAAGATCGCATTAAATATTGAATACCCTAAATAAAGTAATTTACTAATCCCCTAACCCCTCAACGACGGCTCGCATCTTGGCAGATGTCTTTTGACAAGTGGCTTGTAAAAGTTGGCACTCGTGATTCCCGGAAAAGGTGAGCAGGAGAGAGAAAAGAGAGAAAGTTGGAGAGAGAGGTATGAAAGAAGGAGATTAGAGATGTGGAGCAGTTGGTTGTCAAGCAGAAAAGAAAGAAGGTGGATCGAGGAAAAGGTTTTGAATCGCGAAAGTGGATAGACGTAGAAAAAGTACAGAAGTAGAACAGTAGAGCGAAGAAAGTAAGCGTTTCCAGTGGGAAACCGCGATGTGACTATTTGGAAGCGGTTTCAACAGAATCGGATACCTGGCGCGTCCCGTGCTGGTAGTTGGCCACTTGACTATTAATCCAAGCCACACGTCTAAAAAAGAAAAAGAGCATAGAAGCTTAGCTCGAAAGCGTAACCGCGGCGAGGCCCTCATCGCTAAGACCGACGAGTCTAAGTACTCCGAGGTCCTCAAAGCGATGCGCGGAGACGCTAAGCTCGCGGATCTAGGCGCTGACATGCGGAGTATCCGCCGCACCCGCACAGGCGAAAGGATCCTCGAGCTCAAGAAGGACACCAAGCTGAAGGACCCAGCGTATAAGAAGTTGGCCGAACAGGCCCTAGGAGCGGGAGTGGAGGTACGTGCCTTGGCCGTGGGAATGCAAAGGCCCCGATAGGAGCGATCTTTGCCGAAGGTGCGGAGGAAAAGGCCACAAGGCTCGGGACTGCAAGGAGCCCCCCCCAAATGCATGACGTGCTCTGGGAAACCAGATGACAAGCACGTCACGGGGGGTCCCAAGTGCCCGGCCTAGAAGGGTAGATCTAACGACAAAATACAGTGCGGGTAACACAACTGAACCTAAACCACTGTGAGGCGGCCCAGCAACTGTTGTGCCAGGCAGTTCGCGAGTCGGGAACGGATATTGCAATAATATCCGACCCATACCGTATCCCTGCCGGTAATGGAAATTGGGTTGCGGATAGGTCCAAGAAGGCGGCAATATGTATGACAGGCAAGTTCCCAGTCCAGGAGGTAGTGTCCACCTCAAACAAGGGCTTCGCGGTCGCAAAGGTGAACGGAGTGTTCATCTGCAGCTGCTATGCGCCAACGAGATGGTCGGCAGACCAGTTCTCGCAAATGGTAGATAGAATGACAGCGGAGCTAACTGGCCGTAGCCCGTTGGTAGTAGCGGACGACTTTAACGCTTGGGTGTTAGAATGGGGCAGTCGCCTCACCAGTACCTACCAGTACCTACCATAGAAATGGAGCGGAGTCGATTATGACGTGACGTTCGGCAGCCCTGGGCTGCTGAACAACTGGAGGGTGGAGGATGGCTACACCTATAGCGACCACCTGGCGGTTCGCTATAGCATAACTCACGGAGCTAGGCAGCGCGTAGAGGGAGGAGCATTCACCCCGTTCGTCCGTAGATGGAGGACGTTGTACTTCGATAACGAAGTATTTAAAGAGGCGCTAGAGCGGGAAAAGAGATTGAGCGATACCCAAAATCCTTGTGGGGATCAACTCGTATCAATTCTCACACGAATGTGCGACGCAACCATGCCCAGAAAGGTGAAACCTAGGGATGGAAGGTTGACGGTTTATTGGTGGACAGAGACGACCGCAGACCTCCGGAGATCTTGCCACCAAGCTAGAAGGAGGATGCAAAGAGCGCGATCGGACCCGGAAAGATCGGAGCGCCGCCTGGTGCTAGCCACCGTTAAGGCTGCGCTTAAGAAAGAGATAAAGGCCAGCAGACGAGCCTGCTTTAAGGGTCTGTGTTCGAAAGCCATGGGGTGACGCCTATCGGGTGGTAATGGCAAAAACCAAGGGCACGACAGTTCCAACCGAGCTATCACCGGAGGTACTACAGGTCATCATCAGGGGACTCTTCCCGAGTCACGACCAGAGTCCCTGACCCCCTATGATGGCTGAACTGCCCCACGATGGCACCGCGGACGAAAGGGACGAAGCGACCGTCACGTTCGAGGAAATCATTGCGATAGGCAAATCGTTGAAGTTAAACAAAGCGCCAGGACCTGACGGTATACCGAATCTGGCCATCACTGACGCCCGAAATGTTCAGGGCGACGATGCAAAGATGTCTGCACGAGGGCGTCTTCCCGGAAGCCTGTAAAATCCAGACTCTAGTACTGCTACCAAAGGCAGGGAAGCCACCCGGGGACCCATCGGCATATAGACCTATATCTCTGTTGGATTCAGCGGGTAAAGTGCTCAAAAGGATTGTCCTTAACAGATTAACCAAGGACACCAGATTCTGGGAAGCTATTTCCAGAATCGCGAGCTGGTGTACAACACCGAGGCAGGTCAGAAACGTGTTCAGATCACCGCAGGCGTCCCGCAAGGTTCGATCCTGGGCCCGGTGCTGTGGAACATGATGTACGACGAGGTAGTACGGCTTGAATTTACGAACGGGGTGAAGATCGTCGGGTTCGCAGACGACATCACCCTTGAGATATGTGTTGAATCCATCGAAGAGGTAGAACTAACGGCCTCGCACTCCATTGGCATTGTGGAGGGATGGATGAGTTTCAGGAATCTGGAGCTAGCACACCACAAGACTGAGGTCACGTTCGTCAATAACCGAAAATCGGAGCAACACGCGACGATTTGTGCTGGTAACTGCACAATCGAATCGAAGAGGGCATTGAGGTATCTAGGAATCATGATCGACGACAAGCTGTCATTTACAAGTCACGTCGACTACGCATGCAAGAAAGCCTCCACGGCTATATCGGCATTATCTCGCATGATGTCGAATAGCTCAGAGGTACAGGGGAGCAAGCGCAGGCTCCTGGCAAGCGTCGCCTTGTCGATAATGAGGTACGGTGGGCCGGCATGGGTACTAAGAGCTACCTCGGTAAGCTCGAAAGTACCCACAGGCTAATGTGCCTGAGAGTGATCAGCGCATATCGCACAGTGTCACGCGACGTGGTATGCGTTCAAGCGGGCATCACAATAAAAGAGGACGCGGAGTGCTTTGAACAAAGGGGCACAAGAGGAATCCGCAGGATCACCAGAGCTACATCGATGGCCAGGTGGCAGAGGGAGTGGAATAACTAACTACCGAAGCCCTAAGTAGTTAGACATAAGCGGGTGCTTAATGCACAATAGCCCCCTTCCCGAAGTAATACTGAAAGGTGGTCCCGGGGGGGGGGGCTAGAGGCACGGGGGTGGGTTTTTAGTGGGTCGAGGAGTTGGCACCCTCATCCCCACACCCTGAGTTCTTCAGGGCCTGTGAGCAGATTTTCCATCCCGTTAAAAAAAAAGCACGTCACTGGTGAGCTGTAGCCATAGTCTTGGCGGTGAGGTTCTGGTAAGGACTGGTGGGTTCGCCCCCGCTTACTAGGGACCGATATCCAATTGGGTACGGTCCCGTCGGCGAGCACGTGGACCGTCGAGTGGACTACGGCAACAGAAGAGCGGCTGAACGTACGGCAAGATTTTAAGTGCTGGAAAATAGGAACCCTGGAATATGAAGCCGGTCACCTGGGCAGTTTTATCAACGTAGCGGAGGACCATCAGTTCGGAAGACCGATTCTACCAGACAATCCATGAAGGTTACCTCTCTCTCTCTCTCTCTTCGGCATGCATGCGCTGAGTATCAACAGTTCCTGAACGACCGCAACGATACAACCCCCCCACAAAATTTGTGTATTTTGTGCCTTTATTCTTGAAAGACCCTCTGGGTTACTTTTGTCCGGTCCGCCTATTATACTGATTGTTGGTTGGGTACACGTGGGTCCTCCGAAGCAAGTGATGCGCCGACTCTGAGCCAAGAGTAAACCCTGAGCTAGCCACTAATTACAATCGGTGGGACGCCTCTGGTTTTTGATTGTAAGTGCACACATTTTTTCACAGACAATTTCTTGCTTCGAAAACATGACTGTATGAAACTTGACAGATGTAAACAATACAATATGAATAAAATTTGCTCAAATTTCCAAGTATTTTTCTCATACGGTTTACCCCTAAAACACCCCCCCCACACCCACCCCCCAAAAAAAATTAAAAGTTACAGAAGATTTTCGAAGCGCCATTTTTTCTCGAATATAGACTTTAGCTGGGAAGCAATCGCCTATTCGTTAAACATCATAGGGTCCCTGAATACCTCTGCAGTATAAAGTTTGCATTAAAAAAATGGACTTTTTTCGGATGGTGATAAAAAAAGCTAAGACAGATAATATCTTTTGATAAATTTCGCATGGAAGGTAATTATTTAAGCTTAAGCTTGCAAAAAACTTCTACGCCATTGCGAGCGGCCTTCCGGCAGTTAACCGGAACATTCGCCATGGCGGACGAAAACATGCGTGTAGGCATGTTTTTGAGCTCTTTCTTCGTTTTATTTATCAATTCCTCCTCAGTTTTCGCGACAAAATTGTTGGAGTAGATCTTACGCTTCAGGTTGGCCCAGAAATTCTCGATGGGACGCACTGGGGGAATTTCGGCGGGTTCGCCGACTTGGGTACCACATCGATATTCAGCCGCTCCATCTCCTCCAACGATCGCTTCGAGTAGTGGGCCGACGCCAGATCCGGCCAGAACACCGCGTCTTCGCTCTTATGGTATTTCTTGATGAACGACGCAACTTCCGGCAGGCATTTCGTACTATAAATTGCCTCGTTCACGGCCAGTCCGGAGCGAAGAGCGGCTTTGAAATCCCCTTCTCGCTGATTGTCAGCCATAGCTGCACCTTCTTGAGGACCTTGGTGTGTGAAATGAACTTCACCTCGGAGCTCACTTCCTTCGTGGGGGAAGTAAAATACGAAGTGCCCTGTCAGTCGTTGCCATCCAGGCTAAGATAGGTCTCGTCGTCCAACACCACCGCCACGTCGCGATTCGCCGGGAAAATTGAGTTGACCATCTTATTCAGCCGCTATCGCTGCGTCATTGCCTGCAGCTCCGAAACCAGTGGACGCGTACTGTATTTTCATGTTCGCCAGGTACTTTTTCACTGTTTTGCCGGTTGAACCGACCTCCCGGCCAAGCGCACGCAGCGATGTAGCCACTTTTCCCTCGGTCTTCCTCTTCAGCATCCTTTGGAGCTTCTTGTCAGGGTCGTCGGCCGTCCGGAATCGGGCTTTCTTTCGATGCTCTGATTGTTGTCTAATAGTGCCAAGATGTTGCAGATGCCGGAACGGGCGTATCCGGCGTCCACAAAGTGCCGCACGATGTCCGATTTCGACGCGGTAGTGCCGTTCTTTGAACCTTCTGAACGGAGTTGCTTCACTGTTTTTGCCATCACGGTTAGAGTTCGACTGATAGAGCTGTCAAATTTCGTCTGCTGACTCATGGGTTACTATGATTGATGCTGCATGTGTAGTTTTGTCAGTGCGGGTGAAGGCAAACCCATGAAAAAGTGGCAATTTTGTCCATTTTTTTTAAATGCAAACGTTATTAAGGAGCTACTTTCAGAACCGAACGCTGTTTTACGACACTGATAATGGAGAGAAAAGAATGACAATCACAGCAGGCGTTCCTCTGGGATACATCCTCAGTCCGACGCTGTGGAATGCGATGTACGATGGAGTGTTAAAGCTGGACCTTCCAGGAGTGTGGGGATTGTCGGTTTTGCGGACGATGTGCTGCAGGTACTCGCAACCAAGGCAATAGATACTGTGGAAAACTGGATGCGGATGAAAAAGCTGGTGATAGCATATCACATGAGAGAGTTGGTGTTGATCAGCAGCCGAAAAGCAATGCAACAGGCGAAAAACGCGTTCGGTGAATACACCTTTGACAACAATTCGGTGAAACGCAGCAGCAAAAGAAGGCTCCTAGCTAGTGTTTCCACGTCAGTACTTCGGTATGGTAGTACTTCGACCAGGTCATCCAGGCAATTAATGTTTGGAGGAGAATCGGGAGTGCTATTTAAATACAGAGGAGTTCGTAGAAGAACAGGGACTGACACCACGAGGAAGTGGCAAGAGTAACGCGGTGAATGGAAGGTGGACACACACCAGGTCATCCCGACCATTTCCACGTGGATGAACTGAATTCACGCTGAGACCAACTTTTACCTTACGTAATTTCTGTCAGGTCATGGCTGCTATAGGAAGTATTTGTACCGATTCGAACACGCGGTTTCCCCGATCGTAGTATGCGGAGCTCGAAGTAAGACGTGAAAATTTTTGCTCGGTTATTATTATTCGTCTGATTAGATGCATTAGATTATTAAATGCAGTCTTCATATGGATTTTTTTTCTGATTTTATGATTTAAGGCATTGCCAGCTATATTTGCAGAGTTGAACAAAAAATTTCACAAAACAAAATTAAATAAAACTGCTTTGAAACACTTAAATGATGTTCACATATGAATTATCGGCCATTCGATAATGAAATCATTATAATACAATCTTGACAGATTTAATTCCTTTGGTTTGTGTTTAGATGAGCCATTTGAAAAGTATACAACTGAAATTCATACATTTTCATTGAAAATTTTACAAATAACAACATTTTTACTAAGTTATCCAAACAACAGGCCATTGTTAGGAACAATTTTAGAAATATGTCCCTAACATTGGGTCCACAGTTTTCTTGTTAAATAGTTGTTATTTTTTCTATGTGAACAGTTTGTTTATAACGTTTGACTTTTTTTTCTGTAGATATAGGCAGCGTTATTCGGTTTGTCGGTTCAATTTAGCCAAATTTAGATCACTCGAAAAACATCGAGATAATATGTTCAGCTCAACCAGTGTCTAAAAAGTTAAGAAAATCAAAAATTACACGTAAATGAACAACAGCAAATTGATTAATATTGACTGAATTGCTTCTAATTGAATTGGTCATCTTGATAGCAACATAGTTTTGTTCATTATTGCTTAATCAATCACATATTTGGTACAAAGGCCGAATGAAGGAGCTATGCTAACATTATCTACCCTTACCCTATACATCAAGGCCTTCATGAGAAAAATGGGATTTTATGTTTACTAAAGTCACTAGTTTAGCGATAGAGCAGCAAAATTTGATATCTAGTTGATTTCGTTTTGGTAACTTTGAATGCATAGTGAAAACTTAATTTTATGTCCAGTTTACCGTGTGAAAATGGAAATCAAATTTTGCTCTCATTGTGATGTTGATGGCAAATTTTAATTTCGCTTTGCTCTTATTTTGATAACTTTGCTCGGGTAGTATCCGATGGCCCGATTGGATCCACCGCTCCATCCTCAACTCCACCATCTCATTACCTATCCAATCATTCATCTTATAACGATGACAATTCACTTACGTTTAAGCATACTGTCACTTTACACTTATTGACCCTTCGAATTTTTTAAGGTAAGGTCTGTATCCACATTAATCCGGACACCTTCAAATCCTTGTAACTTTTGAAATATTGCACGTAGGAATGAAAAGAGTCTATGATTGATGTTTTCATTTCATGTTTAGTATTCGAGATGGCGACGAAAGTAAAACAAGTGCGCGAGGGAATTTTGTACGGGCGTACGGCAAATCCTGACTTGTCAATACGGGACCTTGCAAAAACATTGGATTTGCCTAAATCCACTGTTCACGATGTGCTCAAATCAGGTGGAGAGGAAACTGAGAAGTGACAAAAACATTGGACGCGTTGATCCTGTCATGGACCGAAAGGTGAAAATGATATTAATGAAAAACCTAAATCTCTCCATTCGAACGATGGCTCGTAAAATAGGGATGTCGCCTGGTTCTGTCCAAAAATCAAAACAACGTTTGGGACCTAAGTCGTACAAAGTAAAAACTGTTCCAAATCTCAACGACAAACAGAACTTGGCAGCAAAATCACGGGCTCGACGTTTGTACTGCGAATATTTAACGAAGTTTTCATGCGTTGTTATGGACGATGAAACTTATGTCCTGGAGGATTTCAAGCAGCTTCCAGGGCTGGCTTTTTATTCTGCTATGGCCAGAAATGCTACAGCTGAGCATTTCAGAACGAAGAAGGCATCGAAATTTCCCAAAAAAATACCTTGTGTGTCAAGCAATTTTCACGTGTGGCAAAAAGAGTAGATCTTTCGTCACTACAGGCACAATCAACAAGGAGATCTATCAGAAAGAGTGTCTGCAGAAGCGATTGCTACCCTTCATCAAAAGTCACAAAGAAAATCCTTTGTTTTGGCCCGATTTGGCATCATGCCACTATGCTAAAACTGTGATGGAGTGGTACGAAGAAAATCAAGTGAACATAGTACCAAAAACCTCAAACCCGCCAAATTGCCCAGAGCTACGACCAATCGAGAGATATTGGGCTCTGATGAAGCGGAAGCTTTCTGGAAAGAAGCAAGCAATCAAAGACATCAAGCACTTCCAGCAAATTTGGACAAAGACGGCTTCTACGATTTCTGAAGAGTCTGTACAAACCCTAATGGACGGAGTTAAGCGCAAAGTTCGAAAATTTTATGCAAATACCGAATAACTATGTTTTGTCTTCACGAATTGTTAAAACACATCCCATGAATCTGAAATAAACAACTACGACGGAAATATAATGCGAAATTTATGTTTTATTCATGTTTTGAGGTGTCCGGATTATTGCGGATACAGACCTTATTATTCGAAGATGCTTCCTCTTAATTTTAATCAAAGAAACTTCAAATATTTACAAGCCAAACGTTTATAGAATTCTTGCTGCGCTAAAGCTTCAGAGTCCAGAAGGACGCCAGTATTATCAGTTTGTTCAGCCACCTCAGGTGGAACGCCACAATCAGATTTTAGTAAAATCCAGATTAGTTCCAACACAGTCCCTAGAATAATTAGTATACTAGAAGGCGCAGCGCCTCAGAAGTAGAACAAACGTCAACATACATGGCGAGGCACCAAGTTCGTAACAGAACGCGATTCCATGGTCACTTTTGAGTCACATCCAATCTGAACATAATAGTGAACAATACACTATGATGAATATGAGCGAAATTGAAGCAAATAATGACAGCGAAATGAAAAATACGTCTATCAGTAGCCTCCTTCGATCTTCTTGCGATGACAAAATATTACGCTGAGTTCTCACCTGTGTTTAGGACCTAAACTTAAAACCCATTTCGAGACATGCTCGAAGAAAGCCCATTAACATTCGAGATCTTTTGCGTCACATTCCTGTCTGGAGGACTTTCGTTGATTGAAGGGATGCTCCCCCCACCACTCGGGCACAAGTTGCCACATGTGCTCTGGGAAAACAAAGGTGAATAGCTGTGAACAACAACATAGACCGTTTATGCCTGGAAATTGCCTACACATATAGTGGTTATGGTTCTGGAAATGATACCGAGTACTTACCGGGGAGGGAGATATGTTTAGTCAAGAAAGGGGTTGCAACTCTTTAGAGAATCCCATTCGGAGGGATTGTTGCGTAAGGATGCGTTCGTCGTCACATGAACGACCGTCTCTGGATAGTGTAACACGAGTATGTTTGTATGGCGATATGATTAGCAGAACTCGGATGCGTGGCAGAAACATAAGCGATAAGTATGGGCCATAACAGGTTAGGGTAAATATTTTTACGACTGGTAATAAGGTTGAAGATATTTGGAAACAATTAGCTGGGAGTGCATTTAGGATTGTTTGGAGGAAACGAGTAGCACCCGAGCAGAGAACTGTCACTGAAACGTGACCGGGTTGCTAAGAGTTCAATTTTTTAGAATGCAATCGTTGATGATATCAGTTTCCCTTCGATCCGGTCGATCCTTTGGGAGTTTTAAATTTATACAATTTCCGGAAAATTTTCCAAGGGCGGAGAAGGCATCCGAATTCAGGTCACCTGTGTCGTCGAACATGGACGGACGGATCCCTACTCACGATTTGACACGACGGGCGACCCGAGAGGCGAGTTGCCATTTGATTTTAAAATTTATGACCAATAAATTGATTCTGCTTCGGAATTTTTTTTTCTCTGCCATGCGGCGCTAGAGGTAATTCAAACCCAGATCGGTTTTTCCCCACGGGAGGAATGAATTTCATGGTTACGATTTACGGGAAGCATCAGGAATTCATGACCGAATCCGAGTGCGATCCCGAGAGGGAGTGGGGAGTTCAGATTTCCGCTCGCAACGGAAGCTAATGAAAAGACATGCTCTTTCCGCAGGACGAAAGTAAATGAACCATTATTCCAGTGGTATTGTTTCGGGTGTGAGTTAGATTTGGTTTTTCTTTGGCTGGGACTCTGCCCGGCTGAAAGCTTTCTCGTCTCGTCGATGGAGACCGAAAACGAGTTACCGGAGATAATAAATTTTCGCCACAATGGTTGTTAACGTCACCGTTGGAGGAGGAAGAGGTACTGACTGCGAGAATGGGGCACCGATAGTGCACGGTGGGAAATTTTACGACAATTGGAATTTTTCATCAAAAATAAAAAAATCCTTCGAGCTAATAAAAACATGTTCTTCAAACACTGAAAGCGTTCAACGGTTTGGAAAAACATGTCCAAACAAGCACATTGATTTCCTCTTATTTTCCAACAGTGCCCCTAGCATCCATTAGTAAGCATGACACCTCTTCTTTTCGCATACTTTCCCGCCCCCCCTTCGGCATCAGCGAGACCCATCCCGGAGTGTACCTTTCAGTGATTAATCCCGAAAACAATAAAACAAATAATGGTATATTTGTGTAGTTCCTCTTCTGCGGTGGCCAATTTTCCCTCCCTCCCGGATCGAGAGCAATCTCCAGACCGTTCGTTCCCATTCGAGGCACGATACCTTGGCGCACGGGTAATTTATACGTAATATTAAATGTCACACTTAATAGCTGTTTTCTAATTTATTTCTAATTAAAGACATTTACTGTTTGACGCATTGCCTGCCAGTGCGTTAATGCGTGCCATCGTCGGTCCTGTTGCCAAAAGTGGCCTTCCGTTTGTTTCGCCTGTCACACATTCTTCCCATTGTTCCCGGCCGCACGAATTGGACCGGAGGGGAAGCTAATATTTTTTTCTCCTATGGTGTCGTGAAATTTCGCAAGGAATTCTTTTTTCTGCAAAACGAAGGGCGAGAGTAACAAAGGAATTTTCCTCCGCCTGACAGCCAAGGGAAAATTGAGTGCTCCTGACGTCATAAGTACATGTTTCGCACATTATAAAAATACTTGACGCGCACATTTGATGGATGGCACTTTTTTCGGTCTTCTCCTTCGGTGGCATATCCGTAGTGTTTTGCATTTCAATGAGGGGGAAATTGCAAATTTGCGAAATTTATATCTGGCACTCCAAGCGGTCGACGGAGGGGGTGGTGGATTTTTCTAGGAAGGAAGTGCCAGAGCGAAGAAAATCTCATGAATTTATTCGACGGGTGATAAATCCTGAGGAAATGCCAGCGAGAGTCTGTTTCAAATTTGATGAGTAGTATTGCGATAACTTAATCGGAAATTTACATACATGGTACCCTTTAAAATGTCTCAATATATTACTTCTAGCGCATTGATTCATCTTTGGCGTTCGAGCAACACAAATATATCATAGATATTTAATTCTATTCCTTAAGACTAATTTACCAACACTAAAGTCAAACACATCACAAATTCCACTAAAAAGCCTGGAGTATTTGACAAGTGGGCTGTTAAAACTTAGAAGTCACAGGAACATTTACAGCAGAATACGACCCAGAACAATCGGCGAGGACCACAGCGACGAAACAGGACTAGCGATTGGAAACTCGGTACGTGGAACTGCCGATCGCTCAACTTCGTCGGAAGTACCCGCATACTCTCCGATGCACTGAAGGATCGTAAGTTTGGCATCGTAGCGCTGCAGGAGGTGTGCTGGAAGGGATCCATGGTGCGTACGTTTAGAGGTAACCATACCATCTACCAGAGCTGCGGCAACACACACGAGCTGGGAACAGCTTTTATAGTGATGGGTGACATGCAGAAGCGCGTGATCGGGTGGTGGCCGATCAATGACCGAATGTGCAGGTTGAGAACCAAGGGCCGGTTCTTCAACTTCAGCATTATCAACGTGCACAGCCCACACTCTGGAAGCACCGATGATGACAAAGAGGCATTTTACGCGCAGCTCGAACGTGAGTACGACCGCTGCCCAAACCATGACGTCAAGATCATCATCGGGGACCTCAATGCTCAGGTTGGCCATGAGGAGGAATTTAGACCGACTATTGGAAAGTTCAGCGCTCACCAGCGAACGAACGACAACGGCCTCCGACTTATTGATTTCGCCGCCTCCAAAAATATGGCCATTCGTAGCACCTACTTCCAGCACAGCCTCCAGTATAAGTACACCTGGAGATCACCGCAGCAGACAGAATCGCAAATCGACCACGTTCTGATCGATGGACGGCACTTTTCCGACATTACCGACGTCAGGACCTATCGTGGCGCTAACGTCGACTCCGACCACTACCTGGTGATGGTAAAACTGCGCCCAAAACTATCCGTCGTAAACAACGTACGGTACCGACGCCCGCCACGGTACAACCTAGGGCGGCTGAAGCAACCGGATGTGAAGAACGCAGCGCAGGCAATAATGCTACAGCACGGGACCCGGCAGAACGAGGAGCGTTATAAACGGAAGCGGAAGCAGCAGACTCGCCTATTCCCGGAAAAGAAACACCGCCTGGAAGAAGCTGAGTGCGAGGCGATGGAGCAGCTGTACCGTTCCCAAGAAACACGGAAGTTATATCAGAAGCTCAACACGTCTCGAAAAGGCTTTGTGCCGCGAGCCGAAATTTGTAGGGATAAAGATGGGGGCATTCTGACAGACGGCCGTGAGGTGATCGAAAGGTGGAAGCAGCACTACGACGAACACCTGAATGGCGCAGAGGACGCGGGCGTTGAACTCCAAGTCGGTGGAAGAAATGACTACGTCAGCACAACAGAGGATGGGAACGACTGGAAAACAGAACAGCTACCGGAGGAGTGGAAGCAAGGGGATAATTGATGTGTCCTCTTTTGGCCTTCAGGACCTCCTGCAGGCGCTTCGACATGCTCTCGACCAGGTTCTTTAGGTGCTGTGGATCTAGCTCTTCCCAGGCGCGCTCCAGGGCTTCAAAATAGTTATTTTTATTGGTAACACCAGTTTTGTCAACCCTGGCATCGAGAATCGCCCACAAATTCTCGATGGGATTGAGTTCCGGGCTTCGTGGAGGCCATTCCAGCGGTTTGATCCGACAAGACCGGAAGAAAGACTTGGTCTTCTTGGCAGTATGCTTCGGGTCGTTGTCCTGCTGGAATACGAACTTCTCTTCAAGGCTCGTCTGGATCAGCGAAACCTCCAGATATTCTCGCAGGATGTTGATGTAAGAATCTGCCGTCATTATCCCGTCGATTTTCACAATGCTTCCCACTCCACCCCACGAAAAACACCCCCAGACCATCACATTTCCTCCTCCAGGCTTCATCGTGCCTTGGATGTGGCGCTCCTGCAGCTCCTCTCCCGATCTGCACCAAACACGAACCCGCCGCTTTCGGTTAAACAGCTCGAATTTTGATTCGTCCGTCCAGAGAACCGTTTTCCAGAACTCTAGGGGCTTATCAGCATGCTCCTTAGCAAACTTAAGCCGTTTGGCTTTGTTTGCCTTGCTGATAAATGGGCGCTTCCGGGCAAGTTTGCTATTCAACCCCTGTGCTACGAGACGGCGACGAACAGTTCAACCGGAAACTGATAACTGAAGGGTTTCCTGGATCTCGCGGACAGTTACCTTCGGGTTCTTCTTGACTTCGCGCATGATCTTGGTGTCCGTTCTCGCATCCGTTTTCCGCTTCCTGCCTCTGCCAGGGCGATCCACCACTGATCCAAACGTTTTAAGCTTCAGAAGAATTTTGCCAACCGCTGCCTTACTGATACTGTACTTCTTAGCGACAGCCCGGTGCGATTCACCGTTTTGCACATCACGAATGACCAATTTTCGGATACACAAGGGAATTGCTTTCGAAAGCACTGCGTTCTCCATTTTTTTTTTTTCAATTGAATCAAATGCGATCACGTATACAAATGCACCAGGTTGAGCCGTTTGCTTCAAAACATGTCAAAATATCAAAACATAAACAATCGAGGAGTCTTCCAATGGAAAGTTATCGAAAACATATCAATTTTTAAAGTGGGCACTTTATTTTGTCACGGTTTTTTTTTCAACACAAATTGATTTTTTTTTCTTTAAGTAAAACTCTTTTTTTTTCAGTATTCCATAAGTGAAACTTAAAACGAATATAAAAAATAAAATAAGAAAAAAAACTACACTGTGTTTACTTTAATTTGAACCAAGTAAATGAGAGAAATTGAAAAAACGAAGAGGTGGGCACTTTATTTTGCCTATCAGTGTAGATAGAAATCCTCAAAATGTCTTCTGATGGCCTAGTTTTGCTAAATCATGAAGTTTGATATGCCGCATGCCATGTTTCGCATCTAAAAATATGTTGTCTACCATCCCTGGACAGGTACTTACCCCAGTACTCCCACCTTGGAATCCGAAACTACGAACATTTTCATTATGACCAGTAAAGATCTACAAACAAGAATAATTTTGTGATCTATTGCAAAAAACCGCATGAAAATCCGATGGCTAACGATGGAGTATCATCAATTTTAAATTTTAATTTTACTGTATCAGAGGGGTTGTTGACGTACGTGTTAAGTATTAAAAACATTTGCAGAAATTAATGAACAACACAAGTCAATTCAACAAGTGTGAAGTCAACATATGTGATGTGATGTGATGTGTGATAAGAACCCACCATCAGTGCAAGGATTACCTATGGCTGCAGGACTATTCTCAGCAGGATGTTCTGAGAGAATAGCCTACGTGATGGCTTCTTGTAGCAGGGTCAGCCGATCTCAGTGAGGACCTTCGGAAGACTACGGCCAGAAGGCCGCGTGTCTTCGCATGACAAGGGACTGGCGACTCCACGAACCCTTGTCCAGTCAACAAATCCTTCGACTGCCTTAGGCTACCCCCCCAATCCCAGTTATATAATTGTTATAGGAATAGTGAAAATTTTTAGCATAAATGACTTATAAAATAAATAAAAAATAAAAAAATGTTAAGACAAAAAGAAAATTCCACGGCTATACTGAACTTTAGATTCAATTAACACATTTTATTTGTTTTTATTTGCACTAGTACATGTACTGGGATATTGCAAATTTCTACTGTTCCTAATAATATAGTTGTGGGCAATAAAATGAGGAAGGATCTTACCAAAAAATTACATTTCAAATAACTTACCATAAAAGCATATCAGTCTCTATGTTGCATGATAAAATCAAGGGATATTACTTTCCAAAGCATCTTCCGCTGCATGTTATTCGTATAGGACTAATTTGCTTTTATAGACTGATCCAATATGAATGGATCAAGAGCTTAACTGTACTGGTGCTGGTTTTTACAAGGTCTCACTCTTCTCATATTGAAAGACATCATGAAAGACCCAATTGCTATATATACAAATTTCAACTTGAATAATTTACATGGAATTTTACACTATACAAATTAAATTACTTGTCTATGTAAAGAGCAGCTACAGTAAGTCAATGCGCTTCCAACCGTTCACTTACCGAAAACCCAACCTACCTCTTGTTGCATTATTAAATCCTCGTAAATTGAAATTTAAAGTAACAGTAAGTGTAGTGATAGTAAAGTGATAGCATTAATTCAATTCTAGTGATAGTAAATGTAGTGATAGTAAAGTAATAGCTCGGTTTGAGGTATCCTGAAAAACTTTGTTACATCTATTGAAATTTAATAATTTTATTTTACTCATATTTACTGGTCACTATTTGCTGCTTGATGCTGATTTTATAACCTCATCTATGAAGTAAAATCAATAAAACCACAATTATCAAATGGGGCGACCCCGCGTAGTGGTTAACATCCATACCTCTCTACGCCAAAGTCACGAGTTCGAATCTCACCCCCGGACAAGTTACGAAAATGCCCAAAAGCGGTGTTCGAGTGACAACGACGGGAGATGAACCAGCCCGAGGCTGAAAATCTCGATAATCAAGAAACAAAAAAAAAAAAAAAAAAATCAAAAATAATAACATTGTGAGTAATGATAAAGTAATGACAAGGATTGAACTGTAAAATCAGACACAAGCTAAATGAATACAACGCTGTATGAATCATACCCGCTCGAATTTGGTATAATGTTCATTTGCAAGACGGTAATGAAAAATACATTCAATAATAATTGCAAAAGCCTATCACCGACTCCGTTGCCACCTTCTGACATCTAATGGATTGTTACTGAAAAATAAATAAAAATTAGATATTTATTAATATCCTCCTAGTCCTGGAAATGCTAAAACAGTATAGATCATTCCAAAACTCAAAGATGAAATTTCGATAAAAGATTATTTTATAAGACATGTTGTAATATTTTTTCTTCATACTGTTCTAGTAACATTTCAAAGATAGCAATTAAAGTAATCGAAGAGTCTAGTTTGATGATATCTGAAATAAATGGCTTATTTAATAATAATACCACAAAACAAAATATTTAAATATAATCCTTTACTGCTTAGAAGCACATGCCAGTCTTTTATGAATTTTGTGAAAATAATTTTTTTTCGTCTTTTATAATTTCATGAAAAATAAATTGAGCCTTTTATGCTTGTCATGTTGCTCCAGGGTCTTACATGGTTTTGGAATGCAAAGATGATTCTAAAGCGTGCTGAAATTATTATTAAAATGAGAATGGAAAATATACAATATTAATTTAAGGTACACGATCTTCAATCGTATCCCCTCACTTCGCTATTGTCAGATTGACAACATTGCCCAGGCTACGCCAACCAGCGTCTCCGTGTTTCAGCTGGCAGTCTTTTGTGATCATATGACTCGTGGAGGCGTGAGGTAGGAACTTGTGAGGACCGGAGGTCGGTTGCACCCTTCTTCGAAGTTGTCAACTCACCATTTGAAGCCCTATTTCGACTTGAGCTTGAAGTATACATAAACGGATTTTATGCGTAAATATAACTTTCTTTATCAAAACTTCAAAATAACCATTACGCCACAAAAATGCCGTTAAAATGTCTTATTGAAATTTTGCCGTGGACATTATGTTGTTGATTTCTATAGATTGTTGTTACGCCGTCGATAGGTTTTTCCTGTTTTACTTGCTAAGGATAAGGTATCATCGAGATTGGATCAAATGATTTTGCTTCGCGTTGTAGAAAACAAATCCTAATCAAAAAATGCCAAAAATGCAGAGAATTTATGAAGTGAGTAGCTGTTTGCAGTGTGCAACTGTGTTTTATAGCGGAAATAATTTTTAAAAGTCACAAAGGATGCAGCTTCTTTTATCGATGGCACAGAGTTCAGCTTGAGTTCATATGAGATTATATATGAGAATCCTCATATTCCCACAACTGGGCTTCAAATGGTGAGTTGACAACTTCGAAGGAGGGTGCAACCGACCACTGGTCCTCACAAGTTCTTACCTCACGCCTCCACGAGTCAAATGATCACAAATGACTGCCAGCTGAAACATGGAGACGCTGGTTGGCGTAGCCTGGGCAATGTTGTCAATCTGACAATAGCGAAGTGAGGGGGTGCGATCTGTAAATCATATCATATAACCATTCTCATATCAATTAATGATTTCAGCAGGCTTTGGAGTCATCTTTGCATTCCAAAACAATTTATCTCAGGAGCCTGGAGCAACATGACATGGATAAAAGGCTGAATTTGTTTTTTTTAGCATTTCAGCATAACATTTACTTGGGGAATGGGAGGGACCATCAGGGCACCCGATTGAAGCACTCTGGATGGGGAGAGTGGGAATGCCAACTCCCCATTGCTAACAGTTTGTGAATAGAGGGCAGGCTCTTCTCCCCGCCCATTGGGGCATCCTCATGTTAGATAGCTCGCTCTTATGACCAATTGTTCAATCTTGTTGTTGGAAGGAGATTCTTTATATCCCTGTGGATACGTATAAGTGATGTTGCATATCGATCCACCCAACTCCTTTTTGGCCCTTCATACAATGGCATGATTAGGATAATCAGTGGTTATTAAATCTTGATCAAGTCTAACAGAGAGGAGAGCCCATTGCTGTCGGACTTAGTTTCCGTGCTACAATGGGTGGTAGTACATATCATACATCATACATTTCAGCATAACATTTACTTTGAATTTGCACTTCTGAACATTAACTTCTATATTCTTAAAAGACTGGCATGAGCTTATTGGCATAGGGCTATATTTTAATATTGTGTTTAGTGGTATAATGATTAGATAAGCCATTTATTTCAGAAACCATCACACTGGGCGCTTTGATCGCTCCAATTACTATCATAGAAATGTAACTAGAATAGTATAAGGACATGTTTTAACAACATGTCTTATAAAATAATATCTTTCATTGAAATTATATTTTTGATATTTGGAATGATATTTTCTGTTTTCAGCTTTTCCAGGACTATTAGGGTATTAGTACATATCTAATTATACTTTTTCAATAACAATCCAGTTGATGTCAGATATGTTTTATACATACGCATATTATGTTCTCGTATTGAGTTACTGTAGCCGCTTTTTACATGGTCAACTAATTTAATTGTGTCTTAAAATGCCATGTTCATCATTCAAGTTGGAAATTTGTATAAATAGCATTTTTGTCTTCTATGATTTTTTATTTTTATCTGCTTCAGGGTTTCAGGGAGGGTGATTCTAGGTAGTGTAGATGTGTTACTGCTGTGTAACATAAGATTTTTTTCTATTACCACACCTGTGAGTGGCCCCAACAGCATCATTGTTGTTGGTTTAAATCGGTCGTCAAATTGGATATTTCAACATATTCTTGTATTCCATTGACATAAACCATTTGTATTCTGGTGAAATTAACAATCCACACTTGTGAGTGGCCCCAACAGCATCCTTGCTGTTGGTTTAAATCAGTCGTCAAATTGGATATCTCAATATGTTCTTGTATTCCATTGAAATAACCAACCCACACTTGTGAGTGGCCCCAACAGCATCCTTACTGTTGGTTTAAATCGGTGCCAACATTTGAATAACTTTAATGTGCATCTCTGTACAGAGAATAAATCGGGAACATAGTTAAATATCTTATTCGCTGCCGACGTCAGTTGAATTCAGCACACCGTTTACCAAAACGGATCCCGCTGCAAACCCAACCATTTTATCCAACATCCCAGTGATTTCTCGTGGAAGTGCAGAGGTGATCTCGGCTTCCAATAAAGCGAGTATCACGTAAACATATTCCTACCCATTCCCTACTTGACCTGCATTCGGGCGAGGCCGGCGCCGGTATTGCCTTGGTTTGGGATCACCAGTTTTTACACATTGAGGATGTATGTTGGTTCCAAGCATCATCTGTTGGTTCTCTGTGTTATAACAGCTGATCTGGCAATAACGGAGTAGCAACTTCGGGCGGTCAATCATGCTCATGCTTAGATCCGGTATAAAACAAAATTGACAACATCGGTGCAGCGATGTTTTTGCGATTGGTTCAAAAAATAAATCCAAACCACGATTTGGATCGCCGTTGAAGATGCTCTAATCAATACAGAACGCTGTTCCAACATCATTTTGATGGATTAAACACTCCAGTTCACGAACAAAATACCGAAAACTAGTGTAAAATTACTGGGGTGGACATACTTTTTTTACATACTGTATAACGGAAAATTTGATAAAAGAATTTTGTTCTTTTTGGTTTGAGGTGTTTTAAATGGAGACTCCAAAAAAATAGACACACAAAAATGGTCGCCAAAAATTAATTTTTACTCGAATTTTCTTCAAATTTTCAGGAAATAAACAACTACATTATGGTTGAGTTTCTATTTCATTAGAAAAAAGGGGCAAACGTACTTTTGCGTATAAAAATAAATAAACGATCCATAAAAAATTGTAAATAGTGCCGTGAAAAACGCATTCATGACCAATAAGATTCTGGTGAAAATCCATAAAAAAAAAATTAAATGATCCATAAAATGCATCACTGTAACCTTTGTGCATATATTTATTCGCATGTAGCATAAAGTATTTGAAATTTTCAAAGTTGGTTCCACCCTACTATTTGATGGTTGCCATAGGAGATTACAGATCAGCTAGCTTCACCGCCACATCAGGTATACCTCAAGAAAGCCATCTGGGACCGTTATTAAAGGTCCTCGCTTATCGTATGCAGATGACCTCAAAATCTATTTACGAGTCTGCTCGATTGCTGAATGTCACTTTCTTCGACGTCAGCTGAATGCGTTCGGCAATTTGAACCGAATGGTAGTAAACCCTGCCAAGTGCTCCGCTATCACGTTTTCCCGAAAAAAGCAACCGATAAGGTTCCACTACGACCTGCTTGGTTCGTCAATCGAACGCGTCAATCAGGTAAAAGACCTGGGTGTGATCTTAGACACAACCATCATTCAGGCAACACATCACATATATTGTTGATAAAGCGTCTCGAACCTTAGGATTCATATTCAGGATAGCTAAGAACTACTCCGACATCTACAGTCTGAAATCACTCTATTGTTCCCTGGTACGATCGACATTCGAGTACAACAACGGTGCTGAGAGAATCGAATCAGTTCAACGTCGCTTTCTCCGTTTTGCGCTTCGTAGACTACCTGGGAATGATCCATTTCGGCTACCCAGCTACAAACACCGTTGTCAACTGATCAACCTAGAGCTGCTCTGGACTAGAAGAGAAACAAGCAGAGCTTTGATCGTCGCTGATATCATGCAGGGTAGAACAGATTGCGAGCCTCTCTTGAGGCAAATCAACCTGTTTGTGCAACCTCGACCGCTTCGCAACAATCTCATGTTAATGCTGCATCGAACAAATTATGGAGTACCCGGTGCGATTTCTGGACTAAAGAGAGTGTTCAACACAGGGACCTGGCGGGCTGTCATTGTCCGGTAGCTAACATCTGTTACAAGCAAACGTCAAAAGATTCATTGTTTGTAAACAATGCTGGGGTTCGTACCCGTAGTAACAAACGTCAGATGGGCCTTATTCAAATAAGGCCCGCAATATGTTGCATACTGTCAAACGCTTGTAAATAGGATAAGGTTGACAGGTCCCTGGTTCAACAGAGTGACATCTGTTTTAGATTTTAATATCCCACGAGAGGCGCTTCGTAGACGGTTTTCTTATATTATTGCCTTCAGGAATAACGGAGTATTATTTATTTTTTCATGTTTTTATGTTATGACCATGCGGAAATGTGTAACTGTAAATTTTGACAATGTATTTTTAAATGATTTACATCCCGGCCTACAACCAGCCTTTTGATGAATAATAACAATAAATAATAAACAATTAACATCACGATGCACCTCGGTTTCGTTAGTCACTCTCGGTACAGCTTCCTGGTGTGGATTTTGACTACCGTGGTAGTCACGACTTTTCTTTGCCAGATCGTGGTCACGGCTTTCTTTGCCAGATCGTGGATCGGAAGTTTCAGTCGACGCTTGAACAGATTCTTGCCTGACCGCCGCTGGGTCGTCTGGATCTCCTTGAATGACTTCATCGCCCGTGAAATGATGGAATCCCAGGTGTTTTCCGATCCATCTGTGGGATTCAATCGGATTTTCCACGACGGCGCACATATTTTTTGGCGCATTTGCTCTTTTTTCGATGCCATCTCGATAACCACGTGACTAATTGTAATGAAATATTGCCAACGTAAACATTACACTTTTAGCTAATCAGTCAAAATCTCATTAACTTTTACCCACACGCTAAAAAGCTACAAACTAATTATTGTGTCTCATTTTTTTTTTTTCGAGTATAGTCCTTGGACGCACTTCTGGTTGGGAAAATATGTTCGTCTATCCCGTATTCAAAGGAAAACTCGATACCAATGGCAAGAATTCCAATAAACTAGATTTTTCAATTGGAGAACATTTCGTTCCCGAATAAATATGAGGCAATTGGCAGCCTTGTTAGTCTCCAACATCTTTCGTCTGTTTTGGTAATGTGCAGACATGCAAAATTTCAATATTTTGACAAGTTTATAAGCTTCTGTTCAAACGATTTTCAAAAGTATTTGGACTGAAAAAAAATCTTCTTAGATTTCTCCAACAAATCAGGATTTTCTCCTCTAAATTACTGCAGGAAAAAAATGTTGTCATCTGTCACTGTAGTGTCAGTGTCAATTGTGTTATTTTGCTTCAAGCCTAAACATTATACTGAAAGTAGTATTTATAAAAAGTTGGATCCTAAACCGTACTCATATTTTGAATTTGAGGTTTTTGAGTGGAAAGACAATTGGAAAAAATCTTAAAAATCTTGGTTTTTCTCAAAATCTGTATTTCATACAGATATCTGTATGAAAAAAATGAAAAAAATCTGTGTCAATCTAGATAAATCTGTGTATGTGGCAACCCTGCAAACAAGATGCCAGAATGACATAATTTAACGGCGAGTTTCCAGTGCTGGCAGTTTAACAGGCGAAAACCCTATGGCGTACAAACACTCTAAAAATAAGCAGGGCGTATTTTGGTTATTATCAATTTTTAACTCAATAAAACATATTTCTGGGTATTGTGGGAAAAGCTTAAGCACTGCATAATCATACAAGATGTGAGCATTATAAATGGTTTATTGGAGTTTTCTATGGAAAATAGGATTTGATTTTCGTATTCCAATCTTTGCCTCCAGTTTTCTCGGTTTCGTTAGTCTAGAAATATATAATAGTTTCACCGACCGAGCAGAAATTGGGTACAGTTATTATAGGACCCAAAAGACTCTAAAAAATTCAAGTGGAACGATATCCATGTCTCAGGCTAGTGTATAACACTCGTTGAACATCTGAATATAGTACAGGAAGAGGACCAACACGGAAAAGGAAGTGCCGTCGCCCGAGCAGGAACGAATAACTTGATAACTGGCCTTGGTATTTAAGAACTCAGATTAATAGGTAAAATACCTGAGGATAATGTTGTGCGAATACCAAATTGAGGTAAGCAATGCTAAAACAGTACCTCTCAAGTATCTCCATTCCGAAATAACAAGTTATGTTATTCGAGAGATATTTTGCTTGCAATTCTTAGGAATTATGTTCAGGTATTTTACCTCTTAATCTGAGTTCTTTAATACCAAGGCCAGCTATCAAAATCGAACTTAGGTATTCATATGTTGTTCTCTGCTGATCGGGCGGTAATGCAGCAAGTGACGGAAAGGTGCCACCCTCGACGATAATTGTAGTTAAGGATGCCATCAAGCA
The DNA here is from genome assembly GCA_024533555.2 of Aedes koreicus. Classification (NCBI taxonomy): domain Eukaryota; kingdom Metazoa; phylum Arthropoda; class Insecta; order Diptera; family Culicidae; genus Aedes; species Aedes koreicus. The sequence continues at coordinate 44,532 of JAHHFK020002759.1, read as the reverse complement.
ACTGAAGAATAACAAATCGGTTGGAAAGTATACTTATTTGAGCAGAACATATAAAGATGGGCCCGAACAAGTTGGCCTGCAACGACTCATAGTCAGTGTTAAGTCTATCTACTAGAAGTGCGACAAACTAGACTGTGAAAATTATCGTGTGATCTCCGTCCTTACTGCCGCCTATAAAGTGCTATCCCAGATCATCTTCCTGCAACTGTCGCCACTAGCCAATAGATTCGTAGGAAGGCTGGCTTCATCGAAGGCCGGTCTACAACGGACCAAATCTTCACTTGGCTTCAGATCCTCCAAAAGTGCCGTGAATATGGAGTCCCTCGCATCATCTAAAGTGTGCATTAAAAAAGCGACTAAATGTTTCGATTTTTCATGTGATTAGTGCCTCCCAGAAGTTACCGCCTTCATTAAAAACTACCACAAGGATGACGACGTGTTGTTTTGGTGATCTAGCGTCGGCCTATTACTCGAATAAAATGCAATTTTATTTGTTAAAATATCTTGTTCCGTTGTTTTACCATCCATCCGAAAAAAGTCGCTTTTTCGCCACAAACAGTTATATCACAAAGTAGAAAATAAACACCAAACTAATTTGTAACTAAACTAATTGTTGATTTTTTTTAAGGCTGACTAGACAATAATTAACAAGATTTACACATTCAGTATTACGAATAGATTGACGACAAAATGACATGGCTGGAATCAAGCTAGCAAGCAAGATTTGAACAACTGAAAATGCTCAATATGTTAATTATATTTGCTGTTCAGATATACATTAATCATAATGAAATGCATTTCTCCAAGGATACGTACAGCCCAATACATTTGTTAAATATTTAAAACTAAAACCCCCATTCCTTCGCCATAAGTTTAATATTTTATGCCTGGATCATCTTCCACTCAATTTGCCACTCGGTCTTCAGCCCAAGACAGCCGACCAAGTGTCCTAAATTACGCTGATTAACGTTTAATTGAAAAAATCTGTTTCCCACTTAAATGTCTTCCGCTTCCTCCCTCCATCCTGTCGGCGTTTGTGTCCACAGTGGCAGCTTCGCCACGAGTGAGCAAACGAGCCGCAACGATTTAGAGATCCATCTTCCTGACACAAAGACTCGCACCTCAGTAGCCCGCCCGAAACAATAAAGAAAACTTCTGGCCGCGCCGGCCTACTTTGCCTATGGAGCGTGAAGATGACTCAAGAAAAGAATTAATTAAGGCGAAATTAACATAATCACCCCATTATGAGTGGTAATTTATCTTTGTTTTTTTTCCACGTCCCACGAATGCCACCGGTCGAAGCCTAAATTTTGTAATTACACGTGTTCTCATGGCGACGAAACATGAAACCGGAAAAATTCCCCCTAAATTTTCCCATTCTCGGGCAGATGCTATCGTCCTTCACCTTCCACTTCCAATCAACCGAAGAGCGAAGGAGGGAGGACAGTTTTAATTTTACATTTTCCAACTCATTTAACCCGGTTGACAGTTTCAATCAATCTCTTCGGTCGGGAGAAGATGTGTCCACTCGAAAGGGAGCAAATGGTCATCCATCACAGACGGCAATATCGCCTCGGGTGTTGCGAGCAATTAAATGAGTATTTATTTAAGCTGCTGGCCATGTTGGTTGAGTTGAAGTCGAATCGATAAGCTCAACTTTGCTGTCGACGTGACGAGAAATTCCAAGTGATATGTGTGGGTGCCTTATCGGTTGGGTTGCAGACGAGGGTTGGGACGAGGGGTTAAGCTGCCAAACGAGTGATAAACACTTCGATTTTCACAGAGGCAATGTCTCCATGCTTTCGTTTTTTCTGGGGCAGAGGAGAGGGAGATGACTTGGATTTGATGGACAGTTAATTATTTTCCTAGGAATTGAGAACTCGGCAGGGTGTGGGATAGAGGCTTCTTGGTAAGATGTTTGGTGTCTTTTTCTTGAGAATTCGAGTGGGGAATTCTTTTAAATCGAAGGACCATTACACAGAAAAAAAAATATAAATTTTAACAAACGCGTAAAATTTCCCCTCGTTTAATTTCAAGCCAAAGCAAGCGCAAACAACGTACTTGTTTGCAATCTTTCATACTACATACAACATTTTTTGCAATCTTCCATACAATTGATTCTAGCGATATCAGGCTCAAATTTACATGAAAGATCCCATTAAGTTATGCCAAATCCTGCATTCCCTGTGTGGATTAAATAACGCAGAAAATTAAATGTTTATTTCTATCTGTGTAGGATGATTAAAAAAATCATGTTCTTGCACTTTTATAAATGCTGAGAAGGCCAACCTTCTGCAACAATGCAAACAGTATCAGAATTCGCTTCAGGCAGTAAAATGAGACTGTGAAGCAGTTTGAATCCTCATCTCAACCACTTGAAGTTCATATGTTTAAAAAGATGAACAACACTTTTCAGCAACGAGGATTGTTCCGTAGTAGTACACACTACCAAAATGTCATGTAAATTTCTGTCTCCTGAGACCGACACATGCAAGCGCCCTTTAGCACATAAAAACACAGATAAAAAGAAACATTTAATTTTCTGCGTGATCTAATGCACATAAAGGGAATGCTAAATTTGGCAGAAAATAATGGGAGATTTCATTTAAATTGTAGCCTTATAACGCCTGAATCTAGCCTGTTGTATGAAAGAATGCAAACATTGTTGTATGGCGCATGAAATATTGCAAACAATTTCGTTATTTACGCCTCCTTTGGCTTAAAATTAAACGAGGGGAAATTTTACGCGCTTGTTAAAATTCATATTTTTTTTTTCTGTGAATGAGTTGAAAGAGATGAGAAAATAAATTCAATCAAACACACCTTTTTGCGTATGAGTCAGTTTCAGAAGACATAATTTTACACGAAATCTTTCTTTACGTAGTCCCCGACATTTTACAAACATGAATGAAGTCTCGGGTAAAAATCATAATTTCTCAGTGTGTATGAAGTCAATTGAAATGATATTAGTGATTTTTTAAAGCTAAATTCACACAACCACGGGCATTGTGGATTATTTGATTCTTTGGATGTGATGCTTCAATATTTTAATGAACGTACCAAAAGAAATAAATTTCCGCTTTTCTGTCAAAAAAATAACCGTTACACGTCAATTAATAGGCATACATGATTGTAATCAATTCTTGTGCGCCTTATCTTACAGTGTTCATACATTTAGTATGATTCATTCTTAAAAATAATGAATATTACGAGTGATGTAATCCTCGTTGCACTTTAAGACTCAATGATAAATATGACTCAATAGTATGTTCTATTTGATGTTTTGTTAAATTCTGACTTGAATCCCAAAATTATAAATACTGTCACACTCAAAACCACCTTCCGGATGCTAGTTTTACAACGGATTCTAGAATATATTTGGTAACCTCAAATCTAAGTTTGTAATGCCTTGAAAAATTGCCATTCGACTGAATACTGAGATTTGGAAACCTGAAATTTACATGATTGTTGTCTTTAGTTGTCCTAACAACATCAAACCTTTTTTGAACGCAGTCGGTTTCACGCGTCACGACAAGGTACAAGTTAAAATTTGTTCCCTTCCGTGATACATTTTAAAACGAGTACTCCATGTTGAATAATATGTTTAACAGATTGAATTAAATTGCGCGTTAAGGTAATGTTTGCATATTGAAATTGTAGACTTGTAAAAAACGCAGCGTAACACACGGAGCTCATTTGCTTATAACATCAATCAATCTGAACATTGCGACAATTTCTAGCATCCTCAAAATATCCTTTGGCGATGGTCTATGACCGGGATTTGCACTAATTTAATTTAAATGTGGCCATTTTGGATAAGATTGAGGGAGGAGATCTCGCATGTGGAGAAGAAGGAACAACATGAATCCTTCAGGATAACATTGTGCTAATTTTCACCACTACAATGCATGGCCTTGACGAACCTTTTATAAAAATGAGATTACCGAATCTTGAACTTTTCTGCTGGTAAATAGAACTAGATCCTTGATATCGAAACGGCCATCGTGAAGGATTCGTTTTTGCATTATTAGTAGCAGCATTTAGAAGATACCATTTTGTGCACCTCAACTCATTTTTACGTCATTGCATGTAGGCTTTGATGTGCATCCAAGAAGATTTAAATGAACTTAATATTTTCTAAGAGTGTTCATTCAAATTCCACCAGAAGGTTTTTAAAATTATATTAACGATTAGTGCATTTAATTTTATGTTTAATGAGTTACTTTAACTTTATGGAATGCAAATTACCAGTTAGAATCTTTACTGTCCTGAAATTTAAAAATCAGACTTGAAGACTCCTTTTACGTAAATCCAAACAGATATAAATTTACATTATTTTTTCTTAGCGTGTATTTAAATGAGTTCCGAAAATTGTATGCAAGATTTCATACCCACTCTAATATTCAAACCTGGTTGTAGTGGAATACACTCAGTTGAACTCGTCTTATTTCGTATGATTTAGAGTTAGGGCATCTTCAGCGGTGGTCTATTTTTAGAACAACTGTATACTTGATTTGCATCAGCAAAACTTGAATAGAACCAGCTAAAATAGACCAAGTTTGTGTTCCTCACACCGGTGTTGTATTTCTTGTTGTTGAACTCGCCAACACAGGCGACAGGATGTCAATCATTCAAAATCAAAGATCAGATGTTTTTTTTAGAGATCGCAGATTTTCGCAAACTTGTTGCCAAGGATTGGTTTGACCAAATAATTATTACTGCCAGTAGTGCGTCTTTAGCAGACGACGAGGAATACTCCCCGCATAATGAAAAACAATTTGCTATTTAGTCACAACTATACTTAGAATGTGCGATATATTATCACATTTTATGTTATTGTAATCAAATACACAGAAAAAAAAATTAATGTTAACAAGCGCGTAAAATTTCTCCTCGTTTAATTCCAAGTCAAAGAAGGCGTAAACAACGAAATTTGTTTGCAATCTTTCATGTGCCATGCAACTATGTTAGCAATCTTTCATACAACAGGCTAGATTTAGGCGTTATCTGGCTAAAATTTACATGAAATATCCCATTATTTTCTGCCAAATCTAGCATTCCCTTTATGTGCATTAAATAACGCAGAAAATTCAATGTTTCTTTTTATCTGTGTAGAGTAATCTCGTTTTCACCATATAACCTCTACTTTAACACATATTGTTAATGTATGATATATTGTCATTGAAAGGTTTTTTATTGTCAGGACTCGGTCTGGATTATATACAAACTTTTTGGCATAGAGTACAGAAAAAATTTTGTTCGTGAAAATTGCCATTTTGTGGTACCAGAACCTTTGCCTATTCAGCATATTGTTATTAGGCTTTTTATCATCTGACATATTGTTCAAACTATACAGGAAATTGTTAGTTTAAAGTTGACAACTATAAGGGTAAATGTCGTAACAATAACGGAAACGGTCGTCATCAATAAGGGAAATGGTCCAGGAATGGTTTGTGATTATGCGGGTCGCCCGAAAAAAATTCTCCTAGATTTACAATAAAATGTATTGTATTACCATACAATAGAATCATCATGACAATTAGATTCCACAATAGAATTTAATGTAAATTGAGACATCAACAATAAAATAAGGGGGTTGTTATGTATCTTAACTATAGATAAAATCATTATTTCCCGAACATATCTGAGTCAATTACTATTGATTGTATTGTTTCACAATTGTTTAAAATTCCAGCACATTGCGTGATTAGTAGATCTATTCTGATGACAGTATGCATTTTTCATTTATCTAATACGTGAAGAATATCATTCATGGTCGGCAATAGATTGGAATGTTTTTTAATGTTATTGTAATGTAATTGTATGGTTATTTTTTTCCGGGCGTTCTTCCGTTTGGTATAAGGTGAGTGAGTGAGTACTAAAGGGTGTATTCGATAAAAATGGCACACAGAAAATCTTCTGTAACTTTTGAATCGTATGAGTAAAAAACCTAGAAATTTGAGTAGATCTTATCCATAGTGTATTATTTACATCTGCCAAGTTTCATAGTTATACATTCAGTAGTTCCAGTCATGTCGTCGAAACAAGAAATTGTCCGTGAGAAAATTTTGTGCACTCACAATCAAAATCCAGGGGCGTCCCACCGGTGGATTGCTAAAAGGCTTGGAATTGCAAATACAACTGTGTCTCGTGTAATAAGAAGCTTCAAGGAGCGTCTGAGTGTCCAAAGGTAGGAAGGGAGTGGTCGTAAAAGTGGTCCAATGGCCAGGAAAGTCGTACAACAATTCAAGAACCGTCCAAACATGTCAATTCGAGATGTCGCTAAAAAGTCTAAGGTGTCAGTCGGTTTTGTGCAGAAAACCATGAAGCGTGCTGGGTTACATGTTTACAAAGTGCAAAAAGCCCCAAACCGGAATGAAAAACAAAACATCACTGCGAAAACCCGCGCCCGGAAACTTTACACGAAGCTGCTCACCAAATCCGGTTGCATCGTGATGGATGACGAAACATACGTCAAGGCCGACTTCCGTCAACTTCCTGGGCAGGAATATTTCGTTGCCAAGTCGAAGTTTGATGTTCCGGAGGATGTTCGAAAGAAGAAACTATCGAAATCTGCAAAGAAGTTTCTAATCTGGCAGGCGATTTGCGGATGTGGTGAAATAAGTGCTCCCTTCATCACTTCCGGAACAATAAACGGTGCGATTTACACGGAAGAGTGCCTTAAGAAGCGTCTCTTGCCATTCATTAAGAAGCACAAAGGATCAACTCTGTTTTGGCCTGATCTAGCATCCTGCCACTACGCTCGAAACGTATTGGAGTGGTACCGAGCCAACGGAGTTAATTTTGTGCCAAAGGATATGAACCCACCAAATTCACCGGAACTTCGTCCAATTGAAAAATTCTGGGCAATTATGAAAACGGACACAACATCCCAAAACTATAAAAACAGAGCTAGAATTGAAGAAAATTTGGGTAAAAACAACAAAAACACTGGGAAAATCGGTTGGTCCTTCTGAGTTCCCACTTCATTTATTTATTTAGTTTAATTCATCGGACCGTATATTAAATTTATTGTAGACTAGATTGTCGCAGTCTTGGTGCAGTTAATCTACTATTAAAAGACCTGAAAAAAAAAAACCGTAAGAAGTCCGATGGAATCTGGTCAGCAGTAGAGATGGCGATCTGAGTTAAGGGTAGCTTGCTAACTATTTCGGCGACGGTGCAGCGTGTTGAGTCCTAGAAGCCGGCATCGTTCGGGATACGGAGGGAGATCTTGAGGATTACGCCAGGGTAGGCTTCTGAGGGCAATGCGTATAAATCTACGTTGAACATGTTCAATACTGAGGTCCAAATTGCCGCAGCATTTTGAAGAATCGGTCGCACAAGTGCACAATAGAGTGATTTGAGGATCGGTGAAGATCGGTGAAAACACAGGAGATTTTAGTGATGAATGCCAATTGTCGTGAAGCTTTCTTGATGATGGTGCTGATGTGCTGATTAAATGTGAATTATTCGTCCAGCGTCACCCAAAGAACAGACCTGATCAACGCGCTTGAGGACATTCCCAACAATTTGGTAGTTGAAAGTGATGGGACGCACATTTATGTTAGTAATGCTTATCACAAATTTATTCATCTTACACCAGGTGGCAAACATGTCTAGAAGCTCCAACAGTCCTCAACAGACCTCACCACCAGGTAGATTTTCAAATCGCATCCGTATATGAGTACGTATATAGTTATCCTAGCAACAAAGCAACATCGTTGAAGAACAGCGCAAATAGTATTGGGCCCAGGCTACTGCCTTAAGGTACGCTTGAATTATTATTGAACGTGCTGAAATCAGATGAATCCAACTTTACGCTCAAAACACGACCTGTCAAATAGCTTTCCATCAGCTTTAGCACAAATCGCTCTGATGCAGCTAGACGGGATAGTTTTCACAGAAGTATTCGGTGATCAATAACGTCAAAAGCGGCCTTATTTATGGCATCCACTAGATTTTAGCTTCAATCTGCGTAAAAGGAATGCATCGAAAATAAACTATCCACGTACATTTGCGATACTCGCGCGTATTGGTGATGGTTTTAATGTGTTTATCATAGCATGTTGTGCATTTGACTGTCATCTTTCGTTTGTTTACTTGGTCGCACGGTTTAAATTCTTCGTTTTCAAAATGTCAGGCATAGAAAAAGGCGTGAACATTAAGGTTTTGGGGCACATGGCTACGTGAAAAGGGTGTAACTTTGTGATAATTGGCGAAGCGTTTTGGAATTCATCACGCGAGTGTTAAATCCATCATTACCAATTTCGGGGAACACTGTTCTTTGGATGAACTAACAGGAAGAGGCAGAAAACCCAGATATTCCAACTCTAAACTGGATCAGAAAGTGGTAGCTCTAATTCGGAAGAATAAATCAATGTCGATACGTGATTTGGTCAATAAAGCGAGAACCAGCGACGGAATGATTCAACGTATCAAGAAACGGAACAACCTGAAGACCTACAAGAAGCAGAAAATCGCCAAACAAAGTGCAGAACAGAAGCAACTCGCAGCAACAAGGGCCTGAAAATTGTATTCGCGAGTTTTGCAGCGACCGCATGCATGTATTTTGATGAACGACGAGACCTGTGTCAAAAAGGACTCAAAACCCCTTCCAGGTCCACAATATTGCACTGCCGTCGTAGAAGATGATATAAGCGATGAGTGCAGATGGAGAATTTGGTTCGCAGAGGGCTGGTATGGCCAACAATATGTTGCTGCAGTATGAAGTCTACCATTTTCTACACTACAATATATCTACAATCTATCGATCTGAGTGTCTGCAGAAGAGGTTGCTACCTTTATTTCAAAAGCATAGTACCCCTCCACTGCTTTGGCCGGTTTAGCGGCAGCGCATCTTGTTAAAACAACTCTCAATTGGCTCACGGAAAAGGGTAAAGATTTCGTTAAATTTCCCTCAGCTTCGGCCCGTCGACCGCTATTGAGTGATTGTAAAGAGGGTCTTCAAAAAGACTGGTACAGCAGCTGAGAATATGCAGGAGTTAAAAAAAATTGAGCTAAGGCGTCCAAAAAATGTGATGAAACATTTGTCCGGAACTTGATGAAAAGTGTTCGATCAAAAATTCGCAAATATCCTGAAAGAATAATATTAATTTCATCCGGTCTTCACAATGTTCAAGTTCAATCCCGTACAATAAAGAATCATCCTTTTGTTTGAAGAGAACATATTTTTTTATGATTTGAAAGAAAAATATGTGGATAACTTATTTTCGATACAGTCCTTATAGGTACTAGTGAAGTCCAGAAGATTCGTTGTTCCAGAGCGGCCTGGCATAAATCCATGATGATTGTCTGAAATGCGATGTTTGGTACAGCCAAGAATGACATTACTAACGGCTTTTTCGAATAGCTTCGATCCCGGAGATAAGCTGGTAATTCCTTTGTAGTTCTTCAGATTTCTTTAATCTCCTTTCTTGAACACGGGGAGCATAAAAGATTGTTTCCAAACAGCGGGGAACTTCTGCTGCTTAAACGATTAGTTGAAGATGTGACCAAGAGGAGTCGCTAAGGAAGCAGCACTGCGACAAAAGATAACAGCCGGTAGACCATCAGGCCAGGGCGAATACTTATGAACTATTCAGTTGTCTAGAAGCAGCAATGATCGTGTCCGGATCGATGGAAAAGGTGTCCTGGTCAATTACATCAGCTGGTAAATTCTAAAGAGCCGCTTCAGCTTCGCGGTGAGATGTGAGGCCAGCGGAAAACAAGCTGTTTGGCAAACAGCTCGCACGAGTAATTATTAATGTACATCCAAACTTGTCTGGGAATGCATTCTTTCACTGCGGAAGGTGTGTCAAGAGAACTCCGTAAATTTATTCTGGGTTCCGAGACACTGTGGCATTGAAGATAATGAGAGGACAGACGAGCTTGCTAAACAAGGGTCAAATGCACAGTTTATCGGCCCAGAACCATTCTGCGGTATATCATACTGTGCCATAAAAATGGAACTGAAATCTTGGGAAGAACAAAGGGTGATGACCAACTGGTTGGATACCACAAAGTGTGTTCAATCGAAATGGTTTATAATTCAAAATGTCACAATCAGTAAAAAAAACTTTTGGAGCTCAATAAGAGTGTTCTTTGTACCTATACTGGCCTAGTAACCGGACATTGCCCGAGTAGATATCATTTGAAAAAGATTTGCCATGTTCAGAATGATATCTGTCGTTTCTGTAACATGGAACGTGAAACCTCGGAACAAGAGCAGACCTCAATTTCTGTACAGTGGCTATATGCAACCTGAAGAAATTTGGACTGCGAATCCTGGAAAGGTGGTGGGTTTGATAAACTCGATTTTGCCTGACTGGGAGACGCGTCTTAGGCTGTTCATTTGACAAATTGTGATCAAGCTTTAAGATGCGAATAGTAACAGTAAACAGGGGTATACCACAAAAGTTCAATTCAGTGGACGCAGTGGTTTGACGCCGCAAATCGCTTGCCAAATTAAGAACTTCTTGGCTAACTTCGACATCTTCTGTGTCCGGAAGTTCTCGGGAACATCACACTTATCCTTGGCAGTCACATACAGGTTTCCTGGAATCTGGTTGAAATCCGCCTTCACATATGTCTCTTCATCCATCACGAAGCCGTGTGGTTTCGTTACCTTCTGGTCGTACAACTACCGGGCACGGCTTTTTGCGACCGTATTCTGTTTCTCGTCACGGTTTGGGGAGTTCTGAACCTTAAACGTACGTAGTCCAGCTCAAGTTTTGGTATTCTGCACGAAAATCTGCTTACATGCAACTTTTTAGCCACATCTCGAACTGAGGTTTAAATCCACACATGCCAACAACGGTTGGCCGTTACTTGATCCACGCCGAGCTAATAAACGCCCCCGCGATATCCCGATGGTACCAGAAAAATGTCGAATTGGGTCCAAGCAACTGCAAAACGACGTTGTTTCTGTCCCCATCTTTAATGATACAAGAGATCAGAAATTTTGGTTGAACCTGTCGAGGATTAGACCAGATGTTACCAATGATGCAGTCTGTAGCATGGTAAAAGCCAATCTCGCGTTGGACCTTGACCCAGATTTACTGAAACTTGTCCCCAAGGATAAGGACATCAGCATGATAAATTTCATGTCCTTCAAGATGGTTAAGATCCATCACTGAAATCCTAGGCGCTCGATCCAGCAACTTGGCCTGCGGGATTGTTGTTCAGGGAATTTGAAGACTATGGTTTTCAAAAATTTCGCATTCCATTGAAAACCCAGAGACCAATGACACCACTGCTTCAACCACAAGAAACATCGCCATATGTCACCCCGGTCATGAATTTCAATTAAGATTTTTTTCTCGGGACGCACTAGTATTTGCACGTTGGAAGCCCCGTGTTCCTCCATCACAGCCGAGCCATTCCTGCCAGCGTTCACCAGTCGTCCCGGTCCTGTATTTGGGTCAGGTCAGGAGAAGGGGTCTTCCAGCCTGCCATAACAGGCAAGTACGATTTTAACAGCCATTGTTCGCCATCTGATGAAGCTATTTCCCTTAGACAATCAGCGACGAATCAACAATTTTATGCGAATCGACAACTACCGGGATGCGAGCCTGCTAGCTGTAAGGAAGCCCCAAGTCCCCTCACCACAGTCGAGCATTTCCTGCCAGCGGTCAACAGTCATTCCGGACCTGTGTGTGAGGACGGAGGAGGGGTCTTCCAAACACCAAATGCAGGCGAGTATACATTAGCTTTGAATAATTCGCTCCCTGAGTCGCCAGCTGCTCGTAGGTTATCTACGCCTGCTCATCCCACAATATCCGGCCGAGGGCTCTCAATCTATTACCAAAATGTACGGGGGCTGCGCACAAAACTGGACGACTGCTCACAGAAACCTGGCTGGATGACGCTATTGAATTCCGGATGCTGTTTGACGAGAGCTACACGGTCTATCGATGTTACCGTAATCCACTAACCAGCAACAAGAAACGTTCCGGAGGTGTTTTAATTGCTGTGCATAACAGTTTATCATCGTTGACTCTGAAGGTACACGATCATACTATTGAACATGTTTGGGTCACTGTTAAGCTCAGCCATTACTCGCTTATTGTCGGTGGTATCTATATACCTCCAGATATGGCGAGTGATCATTTGATTTTACGCCGTCATGCTGCTTGTGTGGAGGAAATCTCGATGGCTACTGCGGACGGTGATAAACTCGCTATATTAGGGGACTTCAATCTACCTAGTTTAAGATGGACACGACTTGATGGGCCGTTTTGTATTGTTGAACGCTCTAATTCAACTTTTCTACCTTGTTGGATTGCATGTATTCGAACGGCTTAAAACAAGTCAACGATATCAAGAATCATGCAGGAAACACGCTTGACCTCGTTCTTGTTAATGATTCATTTGGGAGGCAATTTGAGCTCGAAGAAGCTGTCGAACCACTAATTCCCGTTGATCCGCCTCATCCTTCCCATATTTTGATCGTTCAAAGCGATATTTAAATAACGCCAAGTAGTGCCAACAACAGATATGATCTTACTTCCTTTGACTTCAAAAATGCTAACTATTTATGATGTCATGAGCCAACGATTGATGGAAATCGATTGGTTTGCTGTCTATCTCTGCGCTGAGGTCGATGATTGTGTAGCCAAATTTTCGCAGATTCTTCATCAAGTTTTCAACGGTTGTGTGCCTCTACAACGTCCGCCGTTGAAACCTCCATGGTCGAGTCGTGAACTTCGAGCTTGTAAAACGGAACGAAATACTGCTCGTCGAACATACCGTTCTCATCGATCATCTCTAAACAAGTTCTTCTAATTCGATTGTTTTTTTTTCCGCACTCCGCACTACCTCGTTTGTTTTTTTCAACCAGCCGAAAACCACGCGGTATCTGTAGTGCATCGGAAAATTAGTCCATCGTTTGAACCGCCGATATCCAGCCGAGCGTTCCTTTAGGGAAGCAGACATTCCCGGCCGAGCCCGACGGATGATCTGTCCAGCCAGTACCATCGTCAAACACCCGAGGGGAAAAGTGTAACCCCATAAGCATCATCGCAGCAAGGAAGGTCATCGCTCCATCCACTGCCGGTCAGCAAGCGGTGCTTTGTTTGCGAACAACAGCAGAAGCTGCCATACCGGCAAACGGCAAGTAGCACATTTGTTTTTTTGTTCCCTCATCTGCTAGTGTGCTGTGTATCTCTCTCCCATATAGTAAATCATTCAGCATAAGGTGGTCCAAAAAAAAAATAATCTGATTTTTATTTTGTTTTATTTAATTTTTTTTTTTGTTCTCTAATTTGTTTTTTTTTCATGGATGATTCTAAGGGGGGCGACATGCCTCCCAAAGATGTTTTTAGGGCGCGCTGTTATCAGCCGTCTTCTGCCTCTCCTTGGGTTGTCTACTTTCGGCAGAAAGTGAAAGCCCTAGACTTTTTGGGCATAAAAATAAATTTGACGCGTCGTTATCCGGGGACCGAATTCCATCAGGTCAACCGAAACAAACTGCGTGTTACTGCACCTACATATAAAATTGCAAATGAAATTGCTAGTGACGAAGGTTATAATGTCGAGTACTACGTCTACATCCCATCTCGAGATGTGGAGATAGATGGCGTGGTTTCTGCAGCGAGCCTGACGTGTGAAGACGTTATGGAAGGTAAGGGCGACTTCCAGATTCCGCTTCGTCTACTATTGAGATTCTGGAATGCAAACAATTGCATGCAGGATCAATGGTAGATGGAAAAAGACGTATTCACCATCGGACTCGCTACAAGTGACCTTCGCCGGATCAATTCTCCCAAAATTTGTTGAAATTGATAGTTTTTTTCCCAGTGCGCCTTTTTGTACCAAGGGTATTAAATTGTACCAAGTGCAAACAGTTGGGTCATACGGTTACTTTTTGCGACAACAAGCCCCGTTGTGGCAAATGCGGCCAAAGGCATCTAGAGGATGCTTGCCAACAGGGAAGCAACCAAGTGTGCCTTCCGTGGCAAAGAGCCTCTCCACGATCTGCAGAACTGCCCCGTGTACAAGAAGCGCACTGGTAACGTGAAACTTTCCATACAAGAACGCTCCAAGCAGACGTATGCAGAAATGTTAAAGTCGCAAAACGGAGCGTCTGCATCGTCTGTATCAGCCGCTCAAAATGAAAATCCTTTCTTGATTTTGTCTTCCGATGAACTGGACTCTGACGAAGCCGATGAGAGTGGATTTCCGGAGGTACACGCCCCCGGTAAAAGAAAGCCTACTAGTTCTCCGGGTGTGCGCCGGAAACTTATTAAACCCACTTTCAAAAGCTTGCAAAAAAATGGAGGTAGCGGGGGTCAATTAAAAAAACCGAATAAACCGGTAATAGCTGATGCATCCGTTCCTAGCTGTAGCTATACCAACCCGCCGCTACCTAATAACAGTAACCGTAAGAGGTTGCCAAAACCAAAAACTACGTCTTCTCGCAATTCTAAGAATATCCCGTCCAAGCGAGGTAAGATTAATTTTAGGGACATTGTGGATAACATTTTAAATGCTCTTGGCCTTTCGGATGCTTCACCGCTCCGAGGAATTATTGACCTGCTTATTCCTATAGTTGGAAACTACTTCAAGCAATTGACTGTATCATGGCCCCTTATTGGTGAATTCATATCTTTCGATGAATAATTCGTCGAGTGAGGATCAAGATATGATCACCGTATTACAATGGAACTGTCGCAGTCTAATACCTAAATTAGACTCGTTCAAGTATTTGATTCACAATTCTGATTGTGATATATTTGCTCTCTGTGAAACATGGCTTTCATCCGAAGATGAATTAAACTTCCACGATTTTAACATTATTCGCCTGGACTGAGATGATTCATATGGTGGCGTACTTCTGGGGATCAAAAAGTGCTACCCCTTCTATAAAATCTCACTCCCAATAATCTCAGGCATTGAAATCGTCGCTTGCCAAATAAATGTAAAGAATAAAGATCTTTGCATAGGTTACGTCTATGTCCCTCCGAGGGCATCAATAAACCGCCGTCAACTTTGGAGTTCAATTACATTACTTCCATCTCCAGTTCTTATTCTGGGCGATCTGAACTCCCACGGTACTGCTTGGGGCGAACAATACGATGACAACAGAGCGGGTATTTTCTATGACTTATGCGACGATTTCAACTTGACCATCTTGAACACTGGGGAAGCGACACGAATAGCAAAACCTCCTGCCAGGGAGAGTCGACTTGACATATCTTTGTGCTCTAACTCACTATCATTAGATTGTCTGTGGAAGGTAATCAATGATCCCCATGGTAGTGATCACTTACCAATAATTATCTCAATCACAAATAGTTTTCACAAAACAGACCAGCCAATCCATGTTCCTTATGACCTCACGAGGCATATCGATTGGCAACATTTTGCATTGGCGGTAACCCTTGGTATTGATTCTACCGATCCTCTTCCACCATTAGAAGAGTATCGTTTCCTTTCCGACCTGATGTACAAAAGTGCATTAGAAGCTCAGAAACGACGTGTTCCAAGTGCATCCCTCAAAAGAAGACCCGCCACCCCTGGATGGGATGATGAATGCACTAAGTTGTATCTTGAGAAATCCGATGCGTTTAAAGATTATCGTAGACATGAAACATGTGAGCTTTTTGATAAGTACCTCAAGCTTGAAAAAAGGCTTAAAAACTTACTCAAAGCACAACACGCAATTACTGGCGTTCGTTTGTAGAGGGACTATCTAGAGAAACCTCGATGACAACGCTTTGGAGAAAGGCTCGTTACATGCGTAACCGCTCATCCTCCAATGAGAGTGAAGAATATTCCATGCAGTGGATATTCGACTTCGCTAAAAAGGTTTGTCCAGAATCTGTCCCAACACAACCGAATTTACGGGATACTACCCGAAATAACGGTTCTCTGAACGAACCATTCACAATGTTGGAATTTTCAATGGCACTTCTTTCATCGAATAACTCTGCTCCGGGAAGCGATATGATTAAATTCAACCTTCTAAAAAATCTTCCTGATATCGCTAAGAGACGATTACTTAACCTGTATAACACTCTCATGGAATTAAATATAGTTCCACCCGCTTGGAGGCAGGTTAAAGTAATAGCTATTCAAAAGCCTGGGGAAACCAGCGTCTGATTACAATTCTTACCGTCCGATCGCTATGCTATCATGTTTAAGGAAATTGTTAGAAAAAATGATCCTATCAAGACTTGACCGTTGGGTTGAATCAAACAACCTACTATCAAATACGCAATTTGGTTTCAGAAAGAGCAAAGGAACAAACGATTGTTTAGCGTTGCTTTCATCTGATATACAACTGGCCTTTGCACACAAGGAGCAATTGGCTTCAGTATTTCTGGATATTAAGGGCGCATTTGATTCAGTTTCCATAGATATACTTGCAGATAGTCTGCACAGTAGTGGTTTGCCAGGAATTTTAAATAACTTTTTGTATAATTTACTGTCAGAAAAACAAATGACCTTTAATCTAGGTCAACTGACAACTTCCAGAATTAGCTACATGGGCTTACCCCAAGGCTCATGTTTAAGTCCCTTGCTTTATCATTATCATGTTAAAGATATTGATAACTGCTTGGAAAATAGATGCACGCTAAGACAACTTGCAGACGATGCTGTGATCTCCTTTAGAGGTCCACGTGCAGAAATCTTGCAAAGACCATTGCAAAATTCCCCTAGATAATCTACCCATCTGGGCCAGAAATTTGGGGATCGAGTTTTCACCGCATAAAACCGAATTGGTAGTGTTTACTAGAAAGCGGTTCCCTGCCCAACTGCGTCTCAAGCTTTTGGGAAGAGACATTACTCACTGTCTTTCACTTACTACCGTGGAGTCATGTTTGATTCAAAATGCTTAGGGTAGTCACTTTGCGTATTAAAAACAGAAATGTCAACAAAGCATCAATTTTCTAAGATCAATATCCGGGACATGTTGGGGTGCTCACCCGGAAGACCTTATTAAACTCTATAAAACAACTATTCTTTCAGTTCTCGAATATGGCTCTTTTTGTTTCCTCTCGGCAAGAAATAGCCACCTCATCAAATTGGAACGCATTCAATATCGTTGTCTACGTATTGCCCTTGGCTGTATGCATTACAACGCACAATATGAGACTGGAGGTTCTGGCAGGAGTAAAACCCTTACAGAACCGCTTCTGGGAGCTTTCATCTAGAATACTGATCAAGTGTGGAATCAGTAACAACCTTGTGATTGAAAACTTCGAAGAAATTCTTGAATTGAGAACCCAGTCTAGATTCTTACGAATCTATATTAACTACTATGTCATCTGATATAAGTCTTCAAGCCTGTTACCTCCCTGCGTGTGCATTCCTTCCTCAAGGTGCTTCCTTGGCTACTAATGATCCCTGAAAAAGGGCACTTCAAGGGTTTCCGATCAACTTCGACCTATTTTAACTCCCCATATTTTCATCGAAAAGTACCAACATGTCAATTGCAATAGAAGAATTTTCACTGATGGGTCGCGCATTGATGGATCCACTGGTTTCGGTGTTTACAATGAATACTCATCTGCCTTCCGGAAACTTCAGGAACCTTGTTCCGTATATGTTGCTGAGCTGGCAGCAATCAATTTCGCATTGGGGATAATTTCCGACATGCCCGTAGACCATTATTTCATCTTCTCGGATAGTCTCAGTTCTATTGAGGCTCTCCAGTCGATGAAAACAGTTAAGCACTCATCTTACTTTCTTTCAAAAATAAGGGAGCAGATGTGTGCGTTGGTCGAAAGATCATTTAGAATTACCTTTGTATGGGTCCCCTCACATTGCTCAATTCCAGGCAATGAGAAGGCGGACTCTCTAGCAAAGGTGGGCGCACAAGAAGGCGAGATTTTTGAAAGAAGAATTTCACATGATGAATTTTTCCCATTAGTACGTCAGAGTTCTCTTCAAAGTTGGCAAAACGCTTGGACAAGTAATTCTCTTGGGCGGTGGTTACATTCCATTATTCCAAATGTTTCGTCGAGATCGTGGTTCAAAGGTCTGGATGTAAGTCGCGGTTTCATTCGTGTGATGTCAAGACTTATGTCCAACCACTACTCGCTAGACGCACATCTCTACAGAATTAACCTCGTCGATAGCAACATATGTAGGTGCGGAACCGGTTATGATGACATCGATCACGCAGTTTGGCATTGCCCGGGTAATGATGCCTCCAGAGCACGACTATTGGATACCCTTGTGGCCCGAGGTAGACAACCCTTCCGCGAAGTAAGAGATGTTTTGGGAATGCATGATCTTCCCTACATGCAAGCGATTTACGAATTCCTTTGTTTGTCTGATCTAAGAGTGTAATGTCATCACCCCCTCCCTTTCACTCTAGTAAATTCCCTGCCATTGTGTCCCAGTTATATTATCCTTTTGTTTCCGTGCTACTTGTACCTGCCCAGCAAGCTGTGGTCACCCATCTGCAGCTTAGTTCCAGTAAGGGACTACAGAGACCGAGGATTTGGAAGATGTCGCAACCATGAGCAGCAACAAATACCTGAAATAAGTTACCTGCCTAGCCCCTTCCAAACAATAATGTGACCCATTAACCTCGAGCTAGCCACGAGTAATTGGCACCCCACTTTACTAAAATTGAAAAATTATACATTGTAAATAACAATATTGAATATCGGCTCCGTAAAGTGTTACACACGCCTGAGCCTAACAAATAAACGAACTGATTAAAAAAAAAAAAGTGGTATCTCTAATCATGAAGAACAAATCAATGTCAATACGTGATTTGGCAAAAAAAGCAGGAACGAGTGTCGGAATGATCCAGCGTATCAAGAGGCGAAACCACCTGAAGACCTACAAGAAGCAGAAAATCTCGAAACAAAGTGCAGAACAGAAAAAGCGAGCAGCAACAAGGGCCCGGAAATTGTATTCGCGTCTTTTGCAGCGTCCGGATGCATGCGTTTTGATGGACGATGAGACCTATGTAAAGGAGGACTCAAAAACCCTTCCAGGTCCACAATAATTTACTGCCGTCGTTGGGGAGGATGTGAGCGATGCGGACAGGTCGATTCAAGTGGAGAAATTCGGTCGAAAGGTACTGGTATGGCAAGCAATATGTTCCTGTGGTTTGAAGTCAACCATTTTTTACACTACCGGAACTATAAATGCGGAAATCTATCGATCTGAGTGTCTCCAGAAGAGATTGTTGCCTTTATATAAGAAGCATAGTACACCTCCACTGTTTTGGCTGGATTTAGCGTCGGCTCACTATGCCAAAACCACTCTCAATTGGCTTGCGGAAAAGGGTATAGATTTCGTTGAGAAAAATATCAATCCACCAAATTGCCCTCAGCTTCGACCCATCGAACGTTACTGGGCAATCGTGAAGAGGGTCTTCAAGAAGACTGGTAAGGCAGCTGGGAACATGCAGGAGTTCAAAAAAATGTGGGCTCAAGCGTCCAAAAAATGCGATGCAACACTTGTCCGGAACTTGATGAAGAGCATTCGATCCAAAGTTCGAAAATTCGTGAAGGAATAACTTAAATTTCATCCGGTCTTCATTATGTTCAAGTTTAACCTCGTACAATAAAGGATCAATTTTTTGTATGAATAAAATATCGGTTTTCAACAAAATTTGAAAGAAAGTTTGTGGATAGCTTATTTTGGATACACTCCTTAGAGATAGTTTGAAAAAGTGTATCAGCTTTTCAGTTTTTTTTTTAAATCATGTGTTAGTTTAAATTTTCCCAGCCTTCCAATTAAAATCGTTCAACTAATACGGTCGTTTAACAGTTTTTATTAAAAAAGTAAAGAGACAAGTTATATTAAATTCACCACTTAGTACAAGACTTATTTTTCGGACACTCAACGCATCACATTAGACAATAATCGTTCCAACTCAGTTCCATCTCTTTTGACAACCGTTCCAAACAACACTTACAAGTGAAACGCATTGTCCCGCTTCACAGTAGGCGAACTCTTCCTGCCACCCTGCTGTCATTGTGGCCTAGATAGAGGTAGACGATAGAGCTTGTTGATTTAACCGATTGTGATCGTTTGTTTTGTGTCGCAACAATATAAATACACCCTCCCTCTATCCCTCGACGCCGTCCGTCGTCTGGTTAACTAACCCCTCCGGGGACGAAGACATCCCAGTGTTGCATTCCGAGATGGATATGCGATGATAAAAGATGAGCCTTCTGTTTTGTCACTGAAGCGTGCCGCCTTCGGCCAAAAGGGGGAATCGGCGGAAGCTTGACTTTTCCTTCGTTTGATTTCAATTTTTCCCGAATGAGCGAGCGCCGACGTTGCAGTCGTCGACAGGGGCTGTAGCGGAACAATGCGATATAATAGGGCTTAATATTTTGAATAAAGATCCGAAGATGGGGCATGAAATCGAAGAGGCCGGAGGAAGCACATCACAGGAAACCGTGACGGATATTTATGAATTTAGATAACAATAAGGGGGGTGTGACGGTTTTCCGGGACGTTATTGAAAATTTCGAAGCGGTCGCAACACGCGATTGCAAATCAGATAGGAAATTGCTGAGTGATGTAACGATTGTAAATGTGTTCCGAAAGCCAGGTTATGCTGAAAGATCAAATTGATTTCGAACTTTGGTATCTCAAGAGCGTGGTAAGCTAGTAGGATGAAATATTCGAGAAAGTTCATTCAAAGCCTGTCCACGATAAATTTCGGACACTACGTTAGCATAAAAAATCTAGACGTAATTCAACAAAACCGATATAGAGTTATATATATACAGTAAAAACAGTTGATTGAGATGTTAATCTTTCTTTCTGTAAAATTCTCGAACTTTCTGTGGTACACCCGCTATCAGCTTGCGTCCAGTATCTTAAGATACGCTAGCGGTGGTGGTTCTCCATCTTGAAATCGTCGATCCCATTTGATTTCATCTTAGTTTCAAATAGTTTCCGCTCAACCAGAGCCCACTATTTTTCGATCCTGTGAAGTGCTGGACAGTTTGGCGGATTGACTATTTTTGGCACGTATTTGCTCTCTTGTGCCTTATACCATTCCAGGACGGATTTTGCATAGTAACAAGAGGCCACATCAGGCCAAAACAGAGCTGGAGAGTCGTGGTTTCTGATGAACGGTAGCAACCGCTTTTGCAGATATTGTTTCTCGTACACATCCTTATTGATAGTGCCAGTAGAGACGAGACTTTTGAATTTTCGACATATGGCTTACATGTGGCCTGCCAAACCAAATACTTTGGGGGAAAACTTTCTTTGTCCGGAAATACTCAGCAACGGCATTTCTTTGCATTGCGGAAAAAAATGGCAGTCTTCGATTGGGCTTCGAGCACATATGTTTGATCCCCCCCTACCTCCCCCAACCCCACTGCACCCCCCAATTCTCCCCCCCCTTCCCCAAAATCTACACCAAACAAAACAATAACAAAAAAAGACCCCAACCCTCGCACCCCCTACTCCCCTTTCCACACAAAAAAACAACCCTTCCATATTTTAAAAGCATATTTTGTATAAAACTCTTTAGCACGACTTTTTGCAGTAAAGTTTTGCGTGTCATCATGGTTGGGCATGTTTTTCATTTTGTACACCTTCATTCCATGCCTCTGCTTTACTTTTTGCACACATGTTTTTGGTTTTAACTAAGGCTTGTTCAACCAGCTTCTTGAAAGTTGGGCCCTTCAACTTTGTGTCATTTTGAAGCTTCAGAATAATTTCGTCCTTGCAGGTACGCCGAATATTCCGCACATCAGCGCCCAGATCTGCGAGTTTTTCTCGTTACCGCGCATCGCTTTGGGGACCTCAGATTTATAGACGGTTCGGTCTTCACGATCAGAGCCTCACTGCGATTTCGTTTACAGATTCGAAATTTCCTTTTTCTTTTTTGGGCATATTTCCCTTTTTTCAGACCGTAGTCCAAGGATTTTCGCTGCCTCTCGAAGGGTCGTCGTTAGAGCCCTTCTTGGAACTCCGTTCCGTACTGGAACCGGCCCTAACACTTGGGCTGCTATCGACATTCGAGGCTTCTCTCATCGACGAACTAGGTCTAGCGTTTTTGGTGGCGGGGCCACTCTCTTTATGCCCTGTAGGACGTGAGAATTGACCCACCAACCCCGACACCACGTTCGCATAAGTCTTTTAACCTGTGAGGCGGGGTTCTGGCCTACCTTTGGCGAACGAGTTGTCCCCCTCCCGCTGTTGAATTGTACTGGGAGCTTGAGGCTCCATACTGTTGAGTCCCCCTTCAGCCGCTATCCAAGCCCACGTAAAGTTGTTGCTAAACTGATCCTATGGTTATCTATGCAAGCAGGGAGACCACGCGAAGGTTGATGCGGTCCTTCATGGGGATACCGTGTTCAGAGCCAAATCAGAGAAGGGTATGGACAGCTGAGCCTACTTCCGCCTGGCTGGTGTTTACAGCCGATCAGCGAATACAGGAACGTACTGAAGGCCTGCCAAGGTTTTAATGGGACGAAGACAGCCTATGCCGTGGGAACCTCGACATTTCCTGTAAGTGTCACCCGACAGTACTCAGAGGGACGACATAGATGCCAGTCCGGAGTCGTTGGTACTGTATGAATTCCGTTTTTGCTGCCAGTTTCCGTAATTGGGGTCTAACTGTCAGCTACCCCATTGCGCCGTACGGCGCTCTCTCTGTAGTTCGTTTAGTCGTTAAGAGGAGCTTCCTTGGCTACACATCCAACGGCTATCGCGTATGGCACCCAGGCCAGAAGCGGATTGTACATACCCGAGATGTCGACTTCGTGGAGACAGATGGTAAGGCATCGGCAAAAGGTTAGTGCGAAAAGCTTTTGCCAGCCATTCTTGTGGTTCCTTTGAGAGATGATGAATCGGTTGAGGGTGTGTTCGACGAAGAGATCGAAAGGTCAGTTTCTGATCGATCGAATGCAGTGTCCGATGAAGAGTACGCGAGTTTTCACCAGGACGGCGCAGACAAAGATGGTGAGGGCCAGAACGACGAACAGCAGGAGCACGATGCCGAGCCTCAAGGGGAGATCCATCAGCAAGCAGACGGCGAAGATTCACACCGTCCACAACGTTCGCGAAATATTCCTATGTGGCCTAAGGATTATGATGTGGAGTGATCCGCAAATGCTTTGAATGCGACAAGCTACGTAGAAAACCTCCCTGACTCAATTTACGAAGCGCGAACTCGAAGTGACTGGCCGAAATGGGCAGAAGCGATCAACGATGAGTTGGATTCGCTACGAACGAATCGAACGTAGACGCTGGCGGAGCTGCCAGAGGGTCGAACACCAATAACGAACAAGTGGGTGTTCAAGATTAAAAGAGGAATCGGAGGAGCACCGAATCGCTACAATCGCTGTGACCAAGCTCGACACTCTTCGTGCTTTGCTAGCACTGGCGAATCAAAAAGGGATGTTCCTACATAAAATGGACGTTCGTACGGCTTTTCTGAATGGAGTGTTGGCCGAAGAAATATACATGGTCCAACCAGAAGGATCTGAGGTTGAGCAAAACTTGGTGTGTCGATTGAGCAGGACTGAAACAAGCATCCCGTGCTTGGAACGATCGTTTTGACGAGTTTGTTCAAGGACGGCTGCAGTTCACGAGAAGTATGAACGATCAGTGTTCGTACATTAGATGAGTTGGTGATGCTGTCTTCATCATTGTGCTGTATGTTGACGACGTGTTGGTGATCAGTTCATCAATAAGAGCAGTGGAAAGCTGTCAAGACTTCGAAATGACAGACGCGGGCGAAGTAAAGTGCTTCTTGGGGATGACCATCGAACGAAACATGGATGAAGGAATGATGCGCATAAGTCAACGGCAGTATCTCGAGAATATGTTGCGGCGTTTTCGAATGGAGGACTGTAAGCCAGTATCAATGCCCCTGAAATGTAGGTTGAAACTGGCGAAAGGCGGAGCTGGTGGGTTGCTTAACCTATGCTGCCGTGACAACCCGTCCTGATTTGGCTGCAGCAGCGAATTTTCTCAGCCAATTTCTGGGTTGCCCGAATGTTGAACATTGGGTGCATTTGAAGCAAATTTTGCGTTACGTCAAAGGCAGTCTCGATATGTGTCTGGTTTACAAGGCCAACAAGGAGGCACCGTCATTGGAGGTGTTCACGGACGCAGAATGGGCCAATGGTGTAATGGACTGAAGGCCCATCAGCGGTGCGGTTTTTAAAGTTTCTGGCTGCAAGGTCGGGTGGTCTACCCGGAAGCAGAATTCGGTGTCGCTGTTTTCTACCGAGGCGGAACTGGCCGCTTTGTGTTGCTCCGCCTGCCACGAGCTGTGGTTGGTTCGTCTATTGGACGATCTGGGGTGTAACATCGAACCACCGATCACGTTCTACGAAGACAACCAATCAACGATACGAATTGTGGAGGAGTCAAAGGATTTTGGTCAGCTAAAACATGTCGACGTCAAACTGCATTTCTTGCGAGACCTTGGGAAAAAGAAGAAGATTTGTTTGCAGTATCTACGATCAGAGGAGCAGGTCGCTGATATTTGGCGGTCGGTGTTTTCCGTCAGCATCGTACCGGTCTTGGACTGGTCAACTGCAGCGAATGAAGGGGAGTATTGAGGATGCAATCCTTGCACCTAGTGTCCCTCTTCTCATTGACTTTACTGTAGGACAGTGTTTCATTTTTAACAACCTTGACTGTATGTTTTTATTTAGTGAGTAAACAAACAAGCACTGTTATTAGGTGCGCAACTAAGTTCCCGCTGTTTAGCAATAGATGGCGCCAGTAGTAAGTGCTGGTCGAATGTTGTACATCTCAAGCGTCAAAAACCAAGCTCAGACATATGGTAAACAAACCGCTTTGCCAAATCAGTGATTTTGGTTTAGTGTTATATATTTTGGTTGTTTGAAGATGTCTGAAATCGTGCCAAATAATCGTCATTTGCGGGAAGTGTTGATTTTCTTCTTTCATTCGAAGAAAACGGCGGCTGAAGCACATCGAGAGCTCCAAAAAGTTTACGGTGATGCTGCTTTGAGTGAAACAACGTGTCATGATTGGTTTCGTCGCTTCAAAAACGGTGATTTCAGTGTTGATGATCGTCCGCGTGAAGGAAGGCCAAAAAACTTCGAAGACTCTGAATTGGAGGCATTGCTCGATGAGGATCCGTGTCAAACGCAAGAAGAGCTTGGTTCAGGATAAGGAGTTTCCCGCCAAGCCGTTTCTAAGCGATTGCATGCTTTGGGAATGATTCAAAAGCAAGGAACTTGGGTTCCTTCCTCTTGGGAAGCCAAGAGATGATGAGCGTCGTTTTTTCGTCTATGAACAATGGCTCCAGCGGCAAAAAAGGAAGAGTTTTCTACATCGCATTGTGACGGGTGACGAAAAATGAATTCATTACAGTAACCCAAAACGGAAACATTCATGGGGACTGCCCGGGCATGCTTCAACATCGTCGCCTAGGCCGAATATTCACGCTGCGAAGGTGATGCTGTGTATTTGGTGGGACCAAGTTGGTGTTATTTATTATGAGCTGTTGAAACCAAACGAAACCATTACCGGGGAACGGTATCGAACTCAATTGATGCGATTGAGCCGAGCACTGCACGAAAAACGGCCACAATACGAGCACAGACACGAAAAAGTGATTCTTGAGCATGACAACGCTCGACCTCACGTTGCGAAACCCGTGAAAACCTACTTGGAAACGCTCAAATGGGAAGTCCTACCCCACCCGCCATATTCTCCTGATATTGCACCGTCCGATTATTACTTGTTCCGTTTGATGGCACATGGTCTCACTGGTCAGCAATTCCACTCATATGATGACATCTCAAAATGGCTTGATTCTTGGATAGCATCAAAAGATGAACAGTTCTATCGAAATGGTATTCACGTTCTACCCGAAAGATGGAAAAAAGTCGTAGCTAGTGATGGGAAATACTTTGAATAATTCGTTTGTAACCTTTGTTTTCAAAATAAAGTTCCTTTTTCACCAAAAAACAGCGAGAACTTAGTTGCGCAACTAATATTAAACGAGTTTTTCCCTCGATAAAACCGGCGTTTTACTTAATGTTATGCAAGTTCCCACTTTATTAATCTTGTCAATCTTTGCAGTGATGTAGGGACTGGGTCTTTGACCGACGAGCTTCGGAAAAGGTCCACTAGTTCCGGTTGTGTGTTGGCTCCCCTAGCACCACACTTGTTGCAAATCGGTTAAAATAACTAAAATATGACTCAATTATGTCACATTCATGTTGATGCAGCCAATTATGGCAGTTTTGTGTTGCTTGGGTTCCGCATTGAGGACCTATTTTTTTCCCAGTCCTGGTTGTTTTCTGTTTTGCATGCGGCTCTTTGCTGGATTAATCCTATCTAAAAGCGCCAACTTCAGAAAATTAAAATAATGCAAAAATAAAAATATCAGTATTTTAAAGGGCGCTTTTAACTTACTTTCTTCTTTTCACTTTTTTTTCAGCTCCGCATGTGTTCGTATTTTAAAGGAAAACAGTCCTTAAATCCTATTGCAATGAGTAAAAAATGAAAGCAAACATTTTTCAGTTGTAAAATTGGGTATTATTACGATTTTTTTTCTACAAAAACGTTCAGGCTACAAACACTCCACTTGTTACTTTTTAAAAGTATTTTTTCTTTGGCTATTTCTTGAAATAAACTCATTCAAGACTTCATCCAGTTTATTCCAGATCTTTCGCCATGTCCTTGTGGAAGTACAATATGGCCACAGAATTCAGCCGCTGTTGTCCCATGGTGGAGCGCAAGTATGTCTTCAGAATTCGAAGTCCCGAAAATGCACGCTCAGACAACAAACTCTGGGGAGAAATTCAATCAAATGCGGTTCTTTCTTGAAGTAGTCAAAACAGTTTGCAAAACATTTTCCGATGCAGCAAGCGTTCTAGATCGACATCACCCCAATGAAAACTCAGAATTTTTGCTTTTTTTGCGTCGTCTCTCAGCAAAAACTTTTAAATTTCCAACAGGAATTCAAACGATTCAGTTTTAAATCGAGCGTCAAGTGATTCCAGAATCTTGGCGATAATTTGCCGATACTGCGATTCAGGAATCTCTTCAACCGACCCTGCGATTGATTCTCTTTTCTGTGAATGTTCGCCGCGTTATTAAAGTGCTTCCCCCCCAAAGTTGGCGCCTATGATCCTATCAGTCCTGTCAGATATCAGTCTACGGCCGATAGGCGGCCACCCGATAGGAAGCCGGTGTAGTGACAACCGACGTGGAGTCAGCCAGCTGCGGAAAGTTTAACAATAGCAGGCTAAGAAGAAGAGTCGGCCAATTCACTTGATATCGCTCCGCTGTCACAAGTGAGGTGACAAAATAACACGTCAATTGCGGTGCCTCTTACTTGGAGTGTCAGTGTCAGTGGAAAAGTGACCAGCACCCACCGATAAGAAAACTACCGAGAAGGCTTCAATTTCAATTTTGAAATAGTTGATTATAAGAGTGAAATTCATTACCCATTGTCATTTAATTCCATTGTACTTTTTGCTTTGTTATGATTGGCTGAAGGTTTGGTTCTCGGTAGGAGCTTTCTATTTCAGCTTACTTAAAAGCGATGCAATGTATTGCACCCCTTAATTAACACTAAAGTCTGGAACGCGCTAAAATTAACTTCAAATTGGTGCATTTCTGTTGAAAATGCATTTAAAAAAACCTGAAATGCTGCATTTGGTAGTTGAGTGTACATACAATGGTTGCTATGATGAGTTTTCACCGTTTGCTCTCCAGTTTTCAAAATGACGTTCAAGCAAGAGAAGCAGCGTGTCAAAATTTTGCTCGCGTAGCAAGAGAATCCGACGTTCTCGCACGCCAAGTTGGCAAAATTGCTGGATGTGGCCAAATCGACCGTGACAAACGTTTTAAAAGTGTTCGGGGAGCGTCTGTCGACCGCCAGGAAGCCTGGAAGCGGCGGCAATCGTAATCTGGACGTGGCAGCGACGACGAAGAAAGTGGCGGTGAAATTTTAGCAGAATCCTAACCTCTCCATCCGGGACGTCGCTGGTAAGCTCAATGTCTCCCATACTACGGTACAGCGGGCTAAGAAACGAGATGGGTTGCCGTCGTTTAAGAAGGTGAAGGTGGCGAATCGAGACTGTGTCGTCATGGACGACGAAACTTATGTGAAGGCGGATTTCAAGCAGCTTCCGGGACAGGAGTTTTATACCGCATTAGGAAAAGGGAAGGTGTCCGATATTTATAAAACCATCAAACTATCGAAGTTCCCGAAAAAAAAACCTCGTCTGGCAGGCCATATGCACGTGTGGTCTAAAACGCGGCATTTTCAACACTACGGGAACCATCAATCAAGATCCAGGAGTGCCTGAAAAAGCGGCTGCTACCATTCCTTAAGCAACATAATAGACCTGTGCTATTCTGACCGGACTTGGCGAGCTGCCACTATGGGAAAAAGGCAATCGAGTGGTACGCTGCGAACAACATGGTTGTGGTACCCAAAGACCACAACCCTCCCAACAGCCCAGAACTCCACCCTATCGAACGGTATTGGGCCTTGGTCAGACGGAATCTAAAAAAACACTGCTAAATCCATGGAAAACGAGCAGCAGTTTAAATCTAGCTGACGTTTGGCGGCGAATAAGGTCGAAAAGGTGCAACATTTTATGGAAGGGGTTAAGCGGAAGGCACGGCAGTTCGGATTTGGCAAACTAAAAAAAATAAACGAACAATTTTTCCTTTAAATCTATGAATTGAACTACCAAAAATAAAATAATTTTGAGTCCTTTCTTCTGTTTCTTCAATTGTCTGTTTGTTATTTTGTTAGTCAGTGTTACGTATATAAGTTTAATAAGTCTTCCGAAGCAGTTTTCTCGAAACAAAAATAAAAAGTTATTGTATTGTACCTTGTGCGTTAAAATGATATAACTTAACTCCTTTTGAAGCATTTCACCAGCCGTACAAGGTTCATGTCGTCCATAGAGACGCTATTGACACTGCCTCAAAATGTGTTAAATTTTCAAGATGGCTTTCCTTTTCTCTCAGCCATGTTCATGTCAACTGTTTTGTATGGTGTCGTGTCGTCTTTTTGTCTGTTTGTTATTTAGTTCATCAGTTTGTAAGTTTAATAAGGTGTTTTACTTATCTTCGTTATTTCTTCATGATTTCTGTTGTCTTTTGTAGTTTATGAATTTCTTCATCCTCTGTTTGTCTGTAGCCGCTTGTGATTTTAGTAGTTTGTTTGGCTATTAGCAGTCTTCTGGCGCCGTCGTGATTTAAGTAGTTCGTTTGGCTGTAATCTTCTGTTTGCTTTGTTGTGTTAATACATCACTCATTGCCGGTGCACACTCTAAAAGCTGCATTTTCTTCAAAACTAGAATTTTCCTAGAATTAAATAAGCAAAATTGCCTCACGCTAAAAGACCCCGATAAAAGTATAGCATCTAGGGTAACCATTACCATTTTCATCTCATTTCAGATCTCGCACTTTTTATTCATTGTTATTTTTAATGATTTTTATTTGTTGTTGAAAGCAAGCCGCAAAAGGAATCAATTGATTGATACATCAATCTACATTTCTGATTAATATGAATAATGGATCATGAGATGAATAATGGAACAGTTCGCTTATGTGGTAATGCTTTCCAAAAGTGTGCTGATTTTTGATAATAAACTATTTCAGCTTTTTCAATTGATTCTGTATGATCAAATGCAGCATTTCTACTATTTGCAAATACTGTTCTTGACCATTGATCACCATATCAGAACTATAATGTTCATCGATAAGAAGTACTAGAGCACTTTTGGGCTGCATTTCTACTGATCTGGCAAAACTTGTGTGCTTCTTTCCAAAATGGTAAGGAACCAGCCCAGCCTTGAGACCTAGTAGTTGAAGTTAAACTACCTCAAGGTTTTGTCAGTGCCAAGGGGGAATTGAAATGGAACTACCGTGATTAAAAGTCAAATACTAAAACCTTACTGAGCGGACCCTCAGCACTGTTGCTGAAATAAACTACTTGGAAAGGTTTAATCTACTGCTCGTGCTTCCTAAGCGGGCCCTCCGCGTCCTATCTCTAATATACATGCTTGTCATCGTCAGTCTAAAGTAACACTTTTCTGTGGCTATGTGCTTCATTTCGAACCGTCAGATATTTACCATGATCAAAACATTCACCCTTTTCGAAAATTTGCAATTACTTTCACTTATTTTACCATGAGCAAACCAGGTATTTTGGTTATTCATTGCATAAAACAAATGGATAAACAACAACATAAGTTGCCACGAAAATAAAAATTCTACGTTTAGTCGTTTCCCTTTGATTGAAAGTAAGATGCCTGAAAGTGAATTTCGGCATAACCCGCCAGTATCACACCTGATGTTAGTGCCTTTATATAAACGTTCTACGAAGTGGCAGTGAAATAAATGTGCAGAATATGTGATACTTTCACTACTGGTCAAATTCTTGGTCTCACATGCATGTTTATAGCATGAGATAAGCCTTCTCACCGTCGACAAGGTGAAATGTTTTACCTATTTATGAATAATAATATTGAATAATACTACTAAATTGACACCGCAGTTATCATTTGTAAGAAGCAGATACACCTAAAATGGGTAGAACAAACACTTTCCTTTGAATATGCTCATTTCAGAGTTATGACTGGTTCCTTTACATGGTGAGTGGTTATTCCTGTCAGTGTTTTATTAAATTGTGTAACTTTGGATCCCAATCATGTTTGCACATTTTTCTCTTAGAGTGTATTCAAATGTCAAGACGTCTTGCAGGTTTGTGTTGAATTTTCATTCGTGCGAGACTCGTTGCAACCATGGGCGCACAAATGCAGCTCGTGATAAGTCTGTTTTTAAAACTTTTTAGACCGTGTACTATTTTAAAGACATTGAAAGCACTCTGAATAAACAAAAGATGCATCTTTCACACAATCCAACGCTACAAAGAAACCGGTTCTTGTGAAATACCTCCCAGACCTGGCCGTAAATACACTGTCAGATGTCCGGAAGCCATCAAACGAGTGAGAGAGTGAATTCGGCGGAATCCTGGTAAGTCTAACCAAAAAATGGCCAAAGAACTGGGAAAGTCGCAGTCAAAGATCGTGAGTGTTTTGAAAGACGACCATGGACTGAATCCAGACAAAAACAACGGGTGGATGGCTTCGCTGAAATTCAAAAGATTGCAAGAGTCGAAAGATGTCGAAGCTCAAGCAAAAAATTGTAAAAAAAATTTACAATTGTGATTGTAAAATTCTGTTTTCGGACGAAAAAATGTTCCTGATATACAGGATCCCATAACTAGCCAAATGATCGAGTATATGCAGCGCATCTTTTTGATATTCCTCGTGATAAACTAGCTGTTCAAAGGTTTTAAAATGTTCCAAGGGTGCAGGTTCGGGGATGTTTCTTAAAAACTTTGAATAGCCTATTGCTGTTCATGGAACGCGAAGATCTTTGTTTTGTGTTTGTAAATTTGTATTATGAATTTTGACTGAAAGAAACGATTGTATTGTCGACCAACTTTTGCGCGTTCCAGTCTTTATCATTAATGTATCGTTTTAATGCTGAACATTTTAGTACACACTCCTGTCAACAGGTGTCGTACTGTTTGCCTTACGATAAAAACATATCTAAAGGCCGACATACACTAGAGATAAAAATATATTTCTTATCAATGAACGGGAATTCGTCCACTGCTGCAACTGTTCTCCACCCTATATTTTAAGATAATCGCACGACTAAAGTGTTATTCAAGCACCATGCAATGTATCATTTGCTCTCCAAAGGATGACAAATATGAACTGTTATTTAATTTCTATGACGAAGGTCACCGACCATGCCAACTGGCTTCGTACGATTTCCAAACACACCCAGAGAACAAGACTGTTCGTAATTTAATTTAACGAAAATGGTTCTCGGTACATACTTCAACCGACTCCTTCCACAAGAGCCGAATGACCCAACAGAGAGACAACATAAACATGTGGAAATTACATCTGAGGTAGCCCCGTCCCATCTGATCCGAAGGTGGCAGGAACCCCTCGCTAGACTTTGCGGAGGCGAATTCCAAGACGACGACGACGACGACGACGGCGGCGGCAAAAAGAGAGACAAATGAGCGTCGAAATTAGATTAGCCAGCAAAACGACCAGCAGCATTTTCGGTGAGTGCGTGATTTCGACCCAAAGTCGTCGTACCGAGAACTGCGGTTCGGTAGATGATGGATGCTGGCTATCCAGTGGACATATGTCTCAGAAGAATTACAACTATTTCTCATCTCTGGTCGTTTGCTGCTTGGAATTGCGGCAATCGCAAGGGTGGTTTATTTCGGCGAAGTCGACTTCGAGTGTGGTTCGTTTATGACGCGTCCGAGTTAATGGTGAGAATTCTAATCAACCCGAATGACGAGGGTGATTTGAGCGAGATTGTCTTGTGGCTTGTATAAATATTTCATTGTTTGACTGGGGATCACATTTGTCATGTGGGACTCGGGAATGTAGTTTTCCTCTTCGGGAAAAATCTTGTATTTTCCCAATTAATTCCTGAC
The DNA here is from genome assembly GCA_024533555.2 of Aedes koreicus. Lineage (NCBI taxonomy): Eukaryota > Metazoa > Arthropoda > Insecta > Diptera > Culicidae > Aedes > Aedes koreicus. The sequence goes on along the minus strand of JAHHFK020002759.1, from coordinate 12,098 downwards.
ATCGAGAATGAGATTGCATAAAATTCCACCACGAGCCACTGTTGTTCTTATCGGTGCACATGACCGGAAAACACAAACGTGCACCAGCGCCGACACATTTAATTGCCTGTCAATCACACATTAAACACATCACGTCTCCTCTCGGAAGGAGAATCAACTTCAGAGACAGAGTTTCGGCGTCCATTAATATGACGGGACCTCATCGTCCTTTGATGCTCACAGATAGCCAAAGCTCAAAAGAGGTCAAAGCGACGTCAAAAGGGACGCAACAAAGCAACAACTCTAATGTGGTGAAAATGAAACGATTGTTTTTACTCCAGTTAACCATCATCCGCCAGAGACACAAAGTTTCCGGTCGAATGTTTCCTGATTTCTTGCCATGCCTTTGTGTGATGTGTGGGTTCGCATTTTGAGCCTCCGGCTAGAGGATGGACAGTCAGATGCTGATGATGATGATGATGATGATGACGATGATAAAGACTGAAAATGAGAGGGTCATTTTCCACGTCGTCGAACAGAGGGTTGTGGCTTTTCATCAATCATGTGATGAGCCAAATTCAGAGTTTTATTTCTGTTTGAATTGGAGATACGAGCTCGTAAACTGATTATATTTTTTCGTAATTTCGCTTCGACTCGTTTTGTAAATACAGTATTCGTTCAGCGAACACGTGTCTCGTAAATTGTTAGCAATATTTGTCATCAGTAGAATGCTTGCATTAAACCTTGTTCGTACAATACACGAAATAAATTTCGAGCGGACCAGCCAATCGCTGCTCCCCTTCTATCGTACCCGAACATGTTGGTGTTGCTGCTGTGAAGTCATAAATCATTCGTGTACCTCGAAATAAAATGAAATGCAAAGCACGCTTCGAGTCGAAAATTTTGAATTCATTTATCTCTCTACTTATCAAGGGTCACTATAGCCTACAGAGGTGCACCATGGATTAAGTTGCAGCTCTTCCCAATTTTTTCGGTATCGCAAATATTAATGGTAGCACCAGCGAAAAGAATGTTTATTTTTTTTTCGACATAATTGTCGTAGTTATTTGTATTGGTTTCGTACTATGCACGAATGTTCTTTTTGAATGTGAATTTTGAGTATTCGTCCATATTTGACCACCTAACGAATAATGGGTTCGTCAGCGAGTTACACGAGCTCATGGTTCATGCCCTGCCTCCAGACTCCGCCAAAGATGGTTCTTTACACCCTTCGCTCAAAAACTCCGAGTGTTCGCAAGTCCTCTTCAAACATTGTCCACGTCTCAGGGCCGTAGAGTACAACCGGTCTTATTAGAGTTTTTGCCGATGATCAGGCAGCACGAAGGTCAAGTAGTGTTTTGGCCTGATTTGGCGTCATGTCATTACGCAAAGGACACTTTAGAATGGTACAAAAGTCATAATGTATGTTTCGTGCCGAAAGACATGAATCCGCCGAACTGCCCGGAGGCACGGCCAATCGAGACTTTTTGGGATTTAACCAAAGCAAAGCTTCGAAATTTCATAAAACCAGCGGACGACATCCAAAAATTTAAAAAAATATTGGCCAAAAGTGGTGAAAATTGTGGGAAGTACCACTGTGCAGAAGCTAATGGGTCATGTTCGAGGAAAAGTTAGGAGTCTTGGCTTTGATTAAATGTTTTGATTAAACGAGAGTAAAATATCATATAAAACACAAATACAAATATGATTTGACAAATAAAATTATTAAAACTAAAAAAAAAACATGACTTTTTTGTTATTTTGAAAGTGTGCTTATACCTTCTGGAACAGTCTATATGACTTCGAGACTTACAATTATTAATTCCCCTACTCTACGGCCAGTTTGCCGAGTCCGACTTGCGCTTCCGTTACCTCAGGTGCAGCTCTGGCAGTTCCGAATAAGCGTTTCATATGCATTACTTTGAATTAAAATGTTACGAATTTTGTTCTTCCCATTCACTTTGGTACTATGTTGTTCTAGAAGTACTATTAAGCTATCATCAAAATTATAGTCAATAAACAACTTGTATAATATATAATATTCACCCCTTCTCTCACCCCAAAAAAAATGGCCCCAAAAGAAAATAAGCGAAAAGAAAAATTTTCCCCCATTTTTTAAATTTTTTGGAAAAAATTTTTCTTCAAAAAATATTTTTTAAAAAAAAATATCCTTTTTCACAAAAAACAAAAAACAAACTTTTTTTTTTCCAAAAAAAAAAAAAAAATTTTTTTAAAAAAATTTAAAAAAAAAAAATTTAAAGCAACTTTGGTTTAACAAATTTTTCTGTAGCTCATGAAATGATCGATTTAGAGCAATTTTTCCTACGTAGCTTAGTGTGTCCCTATAAAAATAAGCTATCTTGCTCTTACTTTTTTATTTAAAATTTTTCAGCAAAGCTGTGTACCCATTGATTCTAGAACAATAAAAGATACAACTTTTGAAGTACCGAATTTGTCGCTATCGTATGTCAAAAAAAGTTATTATGGCTTTTGTGAAAAAATAGGACTTTTTCAAATGTTGATCACTTTGATTGGAGCACACAGAAAAAAATATTTCTCAACTGCATTTGAAAGGTTCTATATTATTGCATGATATATTTGAAAACAGGAGATAGGTTATTTTATTTTTAATTGAGTAAAACACATTTGAAAAGAGCGTAATTTTATGAGAAAATCGTAAAAATCTCGCTAACGCTAAGAGATATCGGCAAGATTTATAGGTCAAAAGTTACATCTTTTTATGTTCTAAATACCATTTGGAGACAACTTTGTTGGCAAATTTGAAATAAAAATGTTTGAGCAAAAAACTTGTTTTTTTTTTAAGGGACACCCTATGTTATCTAAAGAAAACTGCCCTGATGAAGGTCTCTACTTCCAATATTATTGATTATTAATTTCAGTATTGGTTTTTTTTGCTGCTGCAAATGTTGTACCGTATATAAATAACTAGTAACTATAATTTTTTAGTGCGTAAACTAGTGTATAGAGCAAACAAATTCTTCTGGTTATTGTTTTCCGATCAATTGTCCTACATCATCCTCCGTGACAGCTCACGACCGCGGCTTTGTACTCATAACTCAATCGATGACAGGCGTCGTCGTAGACTTGTAATCATTGACAGCGATACGAGGGGTTCGCCGAATCGACGGGCGTATTAACACTGTCAAATACCATACCATAGGAAATACTGTCAAATACCACACTATGGACCTGTTTGAATCGGGAACGGTGTACGAAGGACAGCAATAGATGTCTGGAGACATTTAAAAATCCAACATAGTAGCATTTGCTTCAAGAAATGTGAAAATGATGTCAAAAACCCTGCAATGTGAATATTTTTGAATTTCTCAATCTCAATCTAAAAGTCAATCTTTATCTATATCTCAATCTCAATCTCAATCTCAATCTCAATCTCAATCTCAATCTCAATCTCAATCTCAATCAATTTCAATTTCAATTTCAATTTCAATTTCAATTTCAATTTCAATTTCAATTTCAATTTCAATTTCAATTTCAATTTCAATTTCAATTTCAATTTCAATTTCAATTTCAATTTCAATTTCAATTTCAATCTCAATCTCAATCTCAATATTAATCAACGCTACTCGCTATCGCTACTCGCTACTCGTTATCGCTACTCGCTATCGCTACTCGCTATCGCTACTCTCGCTACTCGCTATCGCTACTCGCTATCGCTACTCGCTATCGCTACTCGCTATCGCTACTCGCTATCGCTACTCGCTATCGCTACTCGCTATCGCTACTCGCTATCGCTACTCGCTATCGCTATCGCTACTCGCTATCGCTACTCGCTATCGCTACTCGCTATCACTACTCGCTATCGCTACTCGCTATCGCTACTCGCTATCGCTATCGCTACTCGCTATCGCTACTCGCTATCGCTACTCGCTATCGCTACTCGCTATCGCTACTCGCTATCGCTACTCGCTATCGCTACTCGCTATCGCTACTCGCTATCGCTACTCGCTATCGCTACTCGCTATCGCTACTCGCTATCGCTACTCGCTATCACTACTCGCTACTCGCTATCGCTACTCGCTATCGCTACTCGCTATCGCTACTCGCTATCGCTACTCGCTATCGCTACTCGCTATCGCTACTCGCTACTCGCTATCGCTACTCGCTATCGCTACTCGCTATCGCTACTCGCTATCGCTACTCGCTATCGCTACTCGCTATCGCTACTCGCTATCGCTACTCGCTATCGCTACTCGCTATCACTACTCGCTATCGCTACTCGCTATCGCTACTCGCTATCGCTATTCGCTAAATCCATCCGATATCCTCACACAGCACTGAGTTCCATCCATCGTAGCCTGGTATGATTAGTCTTCCCTAGTCCCTATAAAAATCAGCTATCTTGCTCTTACTTTTTTATTTAAAATTTTTCAGCAAAGCTGTGTACCCATTGATTCTAGAACAATAAAAGATACAACTTTTGAAGTACCGAATTTGTCGCTATCGTATGTCAAAAAAAGTTATTATGGCTTTTGTGAAAAAATAGGACTTTTTCAAATGTTGATCACTTTGATTGGAGCACACAGAAAAAATATTTCTCAACTGCATTTGAAAGGTTTTATATTATTGCATGATATATTTGAAAACAGGAGATAGGTTATTTTATTTTTAATTGAGTAAAAGACATTTGAAAAGAGCGTAATTTTATGAGAAAATCGTAAAAATCTCGCTAACGCTAAGAGATATCGGCAAGATTTATAGGTCAAAAGTTACATCTTTTTATGTTCTAAATACCATTTGGAGACAACTTTGTTGGCAAATTTGAAATAAAAATGTTTGAGCAAAAAACTTGTTTTTTTTAAGGGACACCCTATGTTATCTAAAGAAAACTGCCCTGATGAAGGTCTCTACTTCCGATATTATTGATTATTAATTTCAGTATTGGTTTTTTTTGCTGTTGCAAATGTTGTACCGTATATAAATAAGTAGTAACTATAATTTTTAGTGCGTAAACTAGTGTATAGAGCAAACAAATTCTTCTGGTTATTGTTTTCCGATCAATTGTCCTACATCATCCTCCGTGACAGCTCACGACCGCGGCTTTGTACTCATAACTCAATCGATGACAGGCGTCGTCGTAGACTTGTAATCATTGACAGCGATACGAGGGGTTCGCCGAATCGACGGGCGTATTAACACTGTCAAATACCATACCATAGGAAATACTGTCAAATACCACACTATGGACCTGTTTGAATCGGGAACGGTGTACGAAGGACAGCAATAGATGTCTGGAGACATTTAAAAATCCAACATAGTAGCATTTGCTTCAAGAAATGTGAAAATGATGTCAAAAACCCTGCAATGTGAATATTTTTGAATTTCTCAATCTCAATCTAAAAGTCAATCTTTATCTATATCTCAATCTCAATCTCAAATCTCAATCTCAATCTCAATCTCAATCTCAATCTCAATCTCAATCTCAATCTCAATTTCAATTTCAATTTCAATTTCAATTTCAATTTCAATTTCAATTTCAATTTCAATTTCAATTTCAATTTCAATTTCAATTTCAATTTCAATTTCAATTTCAATTTCAATCAATCTCAATCTCAATATTAATCAACGCTACTCGCTATCGCTACTCGCTATCGCTACTCGCTATCGCTACTCGCTATCGCTACTCGCTATCGCTACTCGCTATCGCTACTCGCTATCGCTACTCGCTATCGCTACTCGCTATCGCTACTCGCTATCGCTACTCGCTATCGCTACTCGCTACTCGCTATCGCTACTCGCTATCGCTATCGCTACTCGCTATCGCTACTCGCTATCGCTACTCGCTATCGCTACTCGCTATCGCTACTCGCTATCGCTACTCACTACTCGCTATCGCTACTCGCTATCGCTACTCGCTATCGCTACTCGCTATCGCTACTCGCTATCGCTACTCGCTATCGCTACTCGCTATCGCTACTCGCTATCGCTACTCGCTATCACTACTCGCTATCGCTACTCGCTATCGCTACTCGCTATCGCTACTCGCTATCACTACTCGCTATCGCTACTCGCTATCGCTACTCGCTATCGCTATCGCTACTCGCTATCGCTACTCGCTATCGCTACTCGCTATCGCTACTCGCTATCGCTACTCGCTATCGCTACTCGCTATCGCTACTCGCTATCGCTACTCGCTATCGCTACTCGCTATCGCTACTCGCTATCGCTACTCGCTATCGCTACTCGCTATCGCTACTCGCTATCGCTACTCGCTATCACTACTCGCTATCGCTACTCGCTAAATCCATCCGATATCCTCACACAGCACTGAGTTCCATCCATCGTAGCCTGGTATGATTAGTCTTCCCTAGTCCCTATAAAAATCAGCTATCTTGCTCTTACTTTTTTATTTAAAATTTTTCAGCAAAGCTGTGTACCCATTGATTCTAGAACAATAAAAGATACAACTTTTGAAGTACCGAATTTGTCGCTATCGTATGTCAAAAAAAGTTATTATGGCTTTTGTGAAAAAATAGGACTTTTTCAAATGTTGATCACTTTGATTGGAGCACACAGAAAAAATATTTCTCAACTGCATTTGAAAGGTTTTATATTATTGCATGATATATTTGAAAACAGGAGATAAGTTATTTTATTTTTAATTGAGTAAAACACATTTGAAAAGAGCGTAATTTTATGAGAAAATCGTAAAAATCTCGCTAACGCTAAGAGATATCGGCAAGATTTATAGGTCAAAAGTTACATCTTTTTATGTTCTAAATACCATTTGGAGACAACTTTGTTGGCAAATTTGAAATAAAAATGTTTGAGCAAAAAACTTGTTTTTTTTTTAAGGGACACCCTATGTTATCTAAAGAAAACTGCCCTGATGAAGGTCTCTACTTCCGATATTATTGATTATTAATTTCAGTATTGGTTTTTTTTTGCTGTTGCAAATGTTGTACCGTATATAAATAAGTAGTAACTATAATTTTTAGTGCGTAAACTAGTGTATAGAGCAAACAAATTCTTCTGGTTATTGTTTTCCGATCAATTGTCCTACATCATCCTCCGTGACAGCTCACGACCGCGGCTTTGTACTCATAACTCAATCGATGACAGGCGTCGTCGTAGACTTGTAATCATTGACAGCGATACGAGGGGTTCGCCGAATCGACGGGCGTATTAACACTGTCAAATACCATACCATAGGAAATACTGTCAAATACCACACTATGGACCTGTTTGAATCGGGAACGGTGTACGAAGGACAGCAATAGATGTCTGGAGACATTTAAAAATCCAACATAGTAGCATTTGCTTCAAGAAATGTGAAAATGATGTCAAAAACCCTGCAATGTGAATATTTTTGAATTTCTCAATCTCAATCTAAAAGTCAATCTTTATCTATATCTCAATCTCAATCTCAATCTCAATCTCAATCTCAATCTCAATCTCAATCTCAATCTCAATCTCAATTCTCAATTTCAATTTCAATTTCAATTTCAATTTCAATTTCAATTTCAATTTCAATTTCAATTTCAATTTCAATTTCAATTTCAATTTCAATTTCAATTTCAATTTCAATCTCAATTTCAATTTCAATCTCTATCGCTATCGCTATCGCTACTCGCTATCGCTACTCGCTACTCGCTATCGCTACTCGCTATCACGCTATCGCTACTCGCTATCGCTACTCGCTATCGCTACTCGCTATCGCTACTCGCTATCGCTACTCGCTATCGCTACTCGCTATCGCTACTCGCTATCGCTATCGCTATCGCTACTCGCTATCGCTACTCGCTATCGCTACTCGCTATCGCTACTCGCTATCGCTACTCGCTATCGCTACTCGCTATCGCTACTCGCTATCGCTACTCGCTATCGCTACTCGCTATCGCTACTCGCTATCGCTACTCGCTACTCGCTATCGCTACTCGCTACTCGCTACTCGCTATCGCTACTCGCTATCGCTACTCGCTATCGCTACTCGCTACTCGCTATCGCTACTCGCTATCGCTACTCGCTATCGCTACTCGCTATCGCTACTCGCTATCGCTACTCGCTATCGCTACTCGCTATCGCTACTCGCTATCGCTACTCGCTATCGCTACTCGCTATCGCTACTCGCTATCGCTACTCGCTATCGCTACTCGCTATCGCTACTCGCTATCGCTACTCGCTATCGCTACTCGCTATCGCTACTCGCTATCGCTACTCGCTAAATCCATCCGATATCCTCACACAGCACTGAGTTCCATCCATCGTAGCCTGGTATGATTAGTCTTCCCTAGTCCCTATAAAAATCAGCTATCTTGCTCTTACTTTTTTATTTAAAATTTTTCAGCAAAGCTGTGTACCCATTGATTCTAGAACAATAAAAGATACAACTTTTGAAGTACCGAATTTGTCGCTATCGTATGTCAAAAAAAGTTATTATGGCTTTTGTGAAAAAATAGGACTTTTTCAAATGTTGATCACTTTGATTGGAGCACACAGAAAAAATATTTCTCAACTGCATTTGAAAGGTTCTATATTATTGCATGATATATTTGAAAACAGGAGATAAGTTATTTTATTTTTAATTGAGTAAAACACATTTGAAAAGAGCGTAATTTTATGAGAAAATCGTAAAAATCTCGCTAACGCTAAGAGATATCGGCAAGATTTATAGGTCAAAAGTTACATCTTTTTATGTTCTAAATACCATTTGGAGACAACTTTGTTGGCAAATTTGAAATAAAAATGTTTGAGCAAAAAACTTGTTTTTTTTTGTAAGGGACACCCTATGTTATCTAAAGAAAACTGCCCTGATGAAGGTCTCTACTTCCGATATTATTGATTATTAATTTCAGTATTGGTTTTTTTTTGCTGTTGCAAATGTTGTACCGTATATAAATAAGTAGTAACTATAATTTTTAGTGCGTAAACTAGTGTATAGAGCAAACAAATTCTTCTGGTTATTGTTTTCCGATCAATTGTCCTACATCATCCTCCGTGACAGCTCACGACCGCGGCTTTGTACTCATAACTCAATCGATGACAGGCGTCGTCGTAGACTTGTAATCATTGACAGCGATACGAGGGGTTCGCCGAATCGACGGGCGTATTAACACTGTCAAATACCATACCATAGGAAATACTGTCAAATACCACACTATGGACCTGTTTGAATCGGGAACGGTGTACGAAGGACAGCAATAGATGTCTGGAGACATTTAAAAATCCAACATAGTAGCATTTGCTTCAAGAAATGTGAAAATGATGTCAAAAACCCTGCAATGTGAATATTTTTGAATTTCTCAATCTCAATCTAAAAGTCAATCTTTATCTATATCTCAATCTCAATCTCAAATCTCATCTCAATCTCATCTCAATCTCAATCTCAATCTCAATCTCAATCTCAATTTCAATTTCAATTTCAATTTCAATTTCAATTTCAATTTCAATTTCAATTTCAATTTCAATTTCAATTTCAATTTCAATTTCAATTTCATTTAATCAATTTCAATTTCAATTTCAATCTCAATCATCTCAATATCAATCAACGCTACTCGCTATCGCTACTCGCTATCGCTACTCGCTATCGCTACTCGCTATCGCTACTCGCTATCGCTACTCGCTATCGCTACTCTCGCTATCGCTACTCGCTATCGCTACTCGCTATCGCTACTCGCTATCGCTACTCGCTATCGCTACTCGCTACTCGCTATCTCGCTATCGCTACTCGCTATCGCTATCGCTACTCGCTATCGCTACTCGCTATCGCTACTACTCGCTATCGCTACTCGCTATCGCTACTCGCTATCGCTACTCTCGCTATCGCTACTCGCTATCGCTATCGCTACTCTCGCTATCGCTACTCGCTATCGCTACTCGCTATCGCTACTCGCTATCGCTACTCGCTATCGCTACTCGCTATCGCTACTCGCTATCGCTACTCGCTATCGCTACTCGCTATCGCTACTCGCTATCGCTACTCGCTATCGCTACTCGCTATCGCTACTCGCTATCGCTACTCGCTATCGCTACTCGCTATCGCTACTCGCTATCGCTACTCGCTATCGCTACTCGCTACTCACTACTCGCTATCGCTACTCGCTAAATCCATCCGATATCCTCACACAGCACTGAGTTCCATCCATCGTAGCCTGGTATGATTAGTCTTCCCTAGTCCCTATAAAAATCAGCTATCTTGCTCTTACTTTTTTATTTAAAATTTTTCAGCAAAGCTGTGAACCCATTGATTCTAGAACAATAAAAGATACAACTTTTGAAGTACCGAATTTGTCGCTATCGTATGTCAAAAAAAGTTATTATGGCTTTTGTGAAAAAATAGGACTTTTTCAAATGTTGATCACTTTGATTGGAGCACACAGAAAAAATATTTCTCAACTGCATTTGAAAGGTTTTATATTATTGCATGATATATTTGAAAACAGGAGATAAGTTATTTTATTTTTAATTGAGTAAAACACATTTGAAAAGAGCGTAATTTTATGAGAAAATCGTAAAAATCTCGCTAACGCTAAGAGATATCGGCAAGATTTATAGGTCAAAAGTTACATCTTTTTATGTTCTAAATACCATTTGGAGACAACTTTGTTGGCAAATTTGAAATAAAAATGTTTGAGCAAAAAACTTGTTTTTTTTAAGGGACACCCTATGTTATCTAAAGAAAACTGCCCTGAGGAAGGTCTCTACTTCCGATATTATTGATTATTAATTTCAGTATTGGTTTTTTTTTGCTGTTGCAAATGTTGTACCGTATATAAATAAGTAGTAACTATAATTTTTAGTGCGTAAACTAGTGTATAGAGCAAACAAATTCTTCTGGTTATTGTTTTCCGATCAATTGTCCTACATCATCCTCCGTGACAGCTCACGACCGCGGCTTTGTACTCATAACTCAATCGATGACAGGCGTCGTCGTAGACTTGTAATCATTGACAGCGATACGAGGGGTTCGCCGAATCGACGGGCGTATTAACACTGTCAAATACCATACCATAGGAAATACTGTCAAATACCACACTATGGACCTGTTTGAATCGGGAACGGTGTACGAAGGACAGCAATAGATGTCTGGAGACATTTAAAAATCCAACATAGTAGCATTTGCTTCAAGAAATGTGAAAATGATGTCAAAAACCCTGCAATGTGAATATTTTTGAATTTCTCAATCTCAATCTAAAAGTCAATCTTTATCTATATCTCAATCTCAATCTCAATCTCAATCTCAATCTCAATCTCAATCTCAATCTCAATTTCAATTTCAATTTCAATTTCAATTTCAATTTCAATTTCAATTTCAATTTCAATTTCAATTTCAATTTCAATTTCAATTTCAATTTCAATTTCAATTTCAATTTCAATTTCAATCTCAATCTCAATCTTTCAATTTCAATTTCAATTTCAATTTCAATCGCAATCTCAATCTCAATCGCTAATCAACGCTACTCGCTATCGCTACTCGCTATCGCTACTCGCTATCGCTACTCGCTATCGCTACTCGCTATCGCTACTCGCTATCGCTACTCGCTATCGCTACTCGCTATCGCTACTCGCTATCGCTACTCGCTACTCGCTATCGCTACTCGCTATCGCTACTCGCTATCGCTACTCGCTATCGCTACTCGCTATCGCTACTCGCTATCGCTACTCGCTATCGCTACTCGCTATCGCTACTATCCTCGCTATCGCTACTCGCTATCACTACTCGCTATCGCTACTCGCTATCGCTACTCGCTATCGCTACTCGCTACTCGCTATCGCTACTCGCTATCGCTACTCGCTATCGCTACTCGCTATCGCTACTCGCTATCGCTACTCGCTATCGCTATCGCTATCGCTATCGCTACTCGCTATCGCTACTCGCTATCGCTACTCGCTATCGCTACTCGCTATCGCTACTCGCTATCACTACTCGCTATCACTACTCGCTATCGCTACTCGCTATCGCTACTCGCTATCGCTACTCGCTATCGCTACTCGCTACTCGCTATCGCTACTCGCTATCGCTATCGCTACTCGCTATCGCTACTCGCTATCGCTACTCGCTATTGCTACTCGCTAAATCCATCCGATATCCTCACACAGCACTGAGTTCCATCCATCGTAGCCTGGTATGATTAGTCTTC
>JAHHFK020002758.1:0-185071 GCA_024533555.2 Aedes koreicus | reverse complement strand
CATCGAGAATTTGTGGGCGATTCTCGATGCCAGGGTTGACAAAACTGGTGTTACCAATAAAAATAACTATTTTGGAAGTCCTCGAGCGCGCCTGGGAAGAGCAAAATCCACAGCACCTAAAGAACCTGGTCGAGAGAGCATGTCGAAGCGCCTGCAGGGGGTCCCTGAAGGCCAAAGGAGGACACATCAATTATTGAAATGCTTTTATTTTACTTCTGATTCACGTTTTCTGTAGCCCAAATGAAGTGGGCACTTTATTTTGTCACTGTTTTTTTTTCAACACAAATTGTTTTTTTTTCTTTAAGTAAAACTCCTTTTTTTTCAGTATTCCATAAGTGAAACTTAAAAAAAGAATATAAAAAATAAGATAATCAAAAAAAATGCAGTGTGTTTACTTTAATTTGAACCACGTAAATGAGAGAAATTGGAAAAACGATGAGGTGGGCACTTTATTTTGCCTATCAGTGTAATATCAAAATTAGGATTTGGTGTGTAGAGATCACAGAATTCTGTGAAAAAAAAATACGGGGGGGGGGGGGGGGGAAGTTGGTCTGCAAACGAAAAAAACTTCACATATTCTTCCTGTGAAATCGATACATTTTACGAAAAGATCAATGAAAAAAAAAACAACATTACGTATACATTACGTGAAAGGACAATTTTCCATCAAAATAACCGAATTACTGTGATTTTCTTCAGAACTTCTATAAATATAATTAACAGTTCCAAGAATCTCATTATACAAACTGAAAACAACACCCGGTGGTAAATCAACGAAATATATCTTTTGGTAGGTAATGACATTTTCAATAGAATCAATTCTTAAAAATATTTCGAATAACGCAGTGCTTGAAGCAAAATATATCTATATTCAAATCAGTTTGTTGGTTTAATTTTTATTGTGTCAACTAAATAAAAAAAGACTACCCTAAATCTGTGGAATAAGTTTATGAATTTAATTTGTGCATTGATTGCTACCAATGCAATAACATGGTTAAACATCAAACCATAGAATCAAAATTCGAATCAGATATGAAAAGAAATAGCCCATACCAGCTAATTCTTGAGATGAATCCTGTCCACTGAGGTTACTTGGACTGACTACTGCAAATTGTCCATCACCCTGTTATCATTGAGGACCTGCGGTTGCATAATTTCTAGTGGGTTCATCAAGTTATTCAATAGTATGGACATACAAGAACACACCTGTTGATTGTAAAGATTGATGCTATCCACCAAAGGATGCTTATGAAGTTCGAACACAGAATTGAAATGGATGTTGTCCTCCGAGATTAATTTGATTGATGCATTCGAAGCAGCCATTCTTCCGGTTGATAAACATCTGACAATCTCTGTAGGCGGGTCATTGAGATTTCCAAATATGGATATTTACACACTAAAAAATGCAACACAAGGGAAAATTTTTCAAAAATCTGTAAAATCTGTATTTTTTCTAAAAATCTGTGATCTGTATTTACAGAATTCTGTATCTGAAAACTGCGAAAAATCTGTATGATTACAGATAAATCTGTATATGTGGCATCCCCCCTCTTCTTCTTAGTCACAGATATCTTTTGGATGTGTGGAAAGAAGCTATTAATGACGTATTATACATCAGACCAAATAGTATGCTAAATAATGGTATGGTAGTTAACGTAGCTACAGATTTGAAAGTTCTGTCAAAAACCAATCCAGAAAACAGGATAAAGGATATGAGAAAAAGACTTTATTTATGGCATATACACTGGCGTAGCTGGACAAAAATAATAGAAGCTAGGGGCGGTGGTTGTCTGTTGCATTGCGTAGTTTTGTTATGTATGGCTAGATGAAAACCCTGAAAATTAAATTAATTTAATATCATATTTTCTATGTTATGTACATATTAACGACAACCAATAATTTACTCTGACCTTTTATGATTACCAACAGAATTTATTATAGGATACGAATCCTTTATTAAGATAGTTCAATAAACATACATACTTACGAGGAGTTGACGTGTATAAATTTCTATCAAATTTCTTAAGGAGGAACGTTCATGAGTTCAATAAATGCATCTTCTACTGCATAATCCAAAAATTTTCCAGTCAGGGTTATGTGTTCCTCGCTAGGATTTATTATTATTGGAACCCTCAAACGTGTATTATTAGAATTTTGAATCGTGATATAATATTTTTTATTTTGTATTAATTTTTAATTAGCATATAGAGGAATTTGCTCGACCTTACTAAACATAATTTGAAAAAGTATTTCAGTTTCTATTCTTTTTTATTGTATAAAGTGAATAAATGAAGTGTTAATTTATATTTCCCCAGTGTTCAATTCTGAAGTTCGCTTATTATTGCCTTTTACTTACAATAAACAGTAACAAGCGTGGAAGCAAAACAGCAAACATCCGCGCCAGACAGCAAAGCTGTCGCAAAGTCACGATGTTACAAATGCCCGATGAGGCTATGATAGGTGCACTTCCGAACACCTAAGAACACGTGCAACCAAACAACCAACAAAAACGTCCAGAAATCAGATCAAAAATTCACTTATCAAATAAAAATTTCAAAATAAATTACTATTTATGGTTCGGTCAGTGCTAAGCAGGGGATCAAACTTCTATCACATGCTTCTTACCCGAGTAATACACGTTTTGTGTTTTAGTAACCTGGATAATCCTCATGTTTGTTTTAAATTTGTCGTTCGTTTGTATGGGAGCCCCCCCCCCCCCGTCTCAAACCACCATACAATCATTGCCTTCAAAACCCCCCCCACATGCCAAATTTGGTTCCATTTGCTTCATTAGCTCTCGAGTTATGCAGAAATTTGTTTTTCAATTGTATGAGACCCTCCCTCCTTTAATAAAGGGCAGGGGTCTCAAATAATCATAAAAACCTTCCTCAGCCCAAAAAACCCCTGCATACAAATTTTAACGCCGGCTGGCTCAGTAGTCATTAAGGGTCAGACAGACAGATAGACAGACGGAAATTCATTTTTACATATATTGAAATCCTGCCTCCAAAAACCCCCTCATACCAAATGGGTTTTCATTTGCTTGAGTAATTTTTGAGTTATGCAGAAATTAGGGTTTCATGTGTATGAGAGCTCCCCTTCCCTCTTCAAGAGAGGGAGGGGTCTTGAACTACCATAGAAACATTTCTTGCCTCCAAAAACCTCCTCATGCGAAATTTTGTTCAATTTGCTTGATTTTTCATCTCGAGTTATGCAAAAAACATCGTTCTACTTGTATATGAGTCCCCCTTCTAGAGAGGAGAGGGGTCTCAAACTACCATAGAAACATTTCTTGCTTTCAAAAATACCCACTTGCCAAATTTGGTTCCATTTGCTTGATTAGTTCTAAATTTATGCAGAAATTTGTGTTTCATTTGTATGGGAGCCCCCTTTTTTCAGAAGGCGGAGGGGTCTCAAACCACCGTAGAAGGATTTTTTGCCTTCAAAAACCTCCACTTCCCTAATTTTGTTTCATTTGCTTGTTTTGTTATCGAGTTATGCAAATTTGTGTTTCATTTGTATGGAAGCCCCCTCTTACAGAAAGAGGAGGGGTCTTAAACCTTGAGAACATTTTTTACCGTCAAAAACATCTACTTGCTAAATTTGGTTCCATTTGCTTGATTAGTTCTCGAGTTATGCAGAAATTTGTGTTCCAATTGTATGGGAGCCCCTCCTTTCAGAAAGAAGAGGGGTCTTGAATCACTTTAAGAACATTTATTACCGTAAAAAACCTACACCTGCCAAATTTGTTAAATACACCTAATCAAACATCAATAATAATTTATAAGCGTTATTTAATTTAGCAGATATTTTACTCACTTCTAATGACTCTTTTTCACATCTTGGCACTCAAGCATTCCGTTTTTAGTTTTAGGTTTTTAATTGCTAACCCTTTCGCCTGAAATGACTAAACCGGACTGCAACCGAGGCTAGCAATTTTCCATCGAAGTCACTTATGGCTTCTCTTTAAATCTTAACCACGAGGACGTGTGCGTTTTTAATTTGTTGCACGTAACCCCATATGAACATTAATGATTTTTTTAGCCCTTGCGCTATCCGCTACCAAAGTGCTGGAGGGGACTTGTCCCATTTTGCTTCAGTTCATTTGAATTCAATTTTGAGCTACTTAATTTTAAATCATCGTATACAATTTTTGTAACACCGTTACAAAACTCTGATTATTTTAGAACTAAAAAAAAGAATCCGCGATGAGACAAATAGAGAAATTAATATTCAATTATTGGTTATCATCATATCATCATTGCCAGAGTAAGGTCTGTATCCAAATTAATTCGGACACCTTCAAATCATTGTAACTTTTGAAATATTGCACGTAGGAATGAAAAATTTCACTGTGGTATAGCGAGAGTCTATGATGAAAAATACTATGATTGATGTTTACAATACATGTTTAGTATTCAAGATGGCGACGAAAGAAAAACAAGTGCGCGAGCGAATTTTGTACGGACGTACGGCAAATCCTGACTTGTCAATACGGGACCTTGCAAAAACATTGGATTTGCCTAAATCCACTGTTCACGATGTGCTCAAATCTTTTTCGGAACGTTTGACGGTGGAGAGGAAACCGAGAAGTGACAAAAACATTGGACGCGCTGATCCTGTCATGGACCGAAATGTGAAAAGGATATTAACGAAAAACCCAAATCTCTCCATTCGAACGGTGGCTCGTAAAATAGGGATGTCGCCTGGTTTTGTCCAAAAATCCAAACAACGTTTGGGATTTAAGTCGTATTAAGTAAAAACAGTTCCAAATCGCAACGACAAATAGAACTTGGCAGCAAAATCGATGAAACTTATGTCCTGGAGGATTTCAAGCAGCTTCCAGGGCTGGGTTGTTATTCTGTTATGACCAGAAATGCTACAGCTGAGCATTTCAGAACGAAGAAGGCATCTAAATTTCCCAAAAAATACCTTGTGTGGCAAGCAATTTGCACGTGTGGAAAAAAGAGTAAATCTTTCGTCACTACAGGCACAATCAACAAGGAGATCTATCAGAAAGAGTGTCTACAGAAGCGATTGCTACCCTTCATCAAAAGTCACAAAGAAAATCATTTGTTCTGGCGATTTGGCATCATGCCACTATGCTAAAACTGTGATGGAGTGGTACCAAGCAAATCAAGTGAACATTGTACCAAAAACCTCAAACCCGCCAAATTGCCCAGAGCTACGACCAATCGAGAGATATTGGGCTCTGATGAAGCGGAAGCTTTCAGAAAAGAAGCAAGGAATCAAAGACATCAAACACTTCCAGCAAATTTGGACAAAGACGGCTTCTACGATTTCTGAAGAGTCTGTACAAATCCTAATGGACGGAGTTAAGCGCAAAGTTCGAAAATTTTATGCAAATACCGAATAACTATGTTTTGTCTTCACGAATTGTTAAAACACATCCCATGAATCTGAAATAAACAACTACGACGGAAATATAATGCTAAATTTATGTTTTATTCATGTTTTGAGGTGTCCGGATTATTGCGGATACAGACCTTACTTAAGCTCATCGGTATCGAAGATTTTGAAATATCGATATTTAGCAGTCGAGTATTAGTACACGACACTGAAGAAGTCTGTACATTGTAGACGAAATACGCGTATCTGCCAAGATAACCAATAAAGGTAGTTGGAATTAATTGGAAATTTTTCTAGTATTCGCTATTTCAAAATAGCTAAATGAGAAGAATTTGCTTCCTTAACGCGGCCCTCTACTCTCGTGGTTTAAAAAAAAATCTATTTATTTATGTTCGCGTGCGCGAAAAAGTTTTGCACGAGCACTTTGAGAATAAGGATCTGTCGCATCGTGCCATCGGAAAAAAGTTAGGAATCGCGAATTCCACGGTGTCTGATATTATAAAACGGATGGAAAAACGTCTCACTGAGTGAAGATCCAGAAAAAATGCCGTCAGGGCAACTAGAACGATCACAAACGCGTGGTTGGGGCCTTTAAACGGAAACCGAATGCCTCTGTTCGAGATGTGGCTAAAAAGTTGCATGTGAGCAAGACTTTCGTGCAGAATACCAAAACTCGAGCTGGACTACGTACGTTTAAAGTTCATGACGAGAAACACAATACGGTCGCATAAAGCCGTGCCCGGAAGTTGTACGACCAGAAGTTAACGAAACCACACTGCTGCGTAAGGAATGACGAGACATATGTGAAGGCGGACCTCAACCAGATTCCAGGAAACCTGTATGTCTCTGCCAAGGATATGTGTAATATTCCAGAGAACTTCCGGACACAGAAGGTGTAGAAGTTCACCAAGAAGTTCTTAATTTGAACTTGCGGAAAGCGGAGTACACCTTTCGTTACCGCACCATGAATGGACTTGGAAGCACCAATGCATTTGGAAGGTCCCTGCAAGCACCATGAATGCATTTGGAAGGTCCGACGATCTTATGGCCGGATTTGGCATTATGCCACTTCACGAAGGACGTGCTAGAGTGGTATAAGGTGAATGATGTCGATTTCTTGCCGAAAGATCTAAACCTCCCAAGCACTCCGAAACTGCGGCCAATAGAAAAATACTGGGCCATTATGAAGGAGCACCTTCTAAAACGACCTAAAGTGGTGAAAAATGTAGAAGAAATGAAGAAAGCATGGGTTAATATGCAAAAAACTGACGATTCTGAGGTCGTGCAGAACTTTATGGCTTATGGGTTAAGGCCAAGGTTCGCGCATTCGGATATAAAAGCAAAATAAATTAAATGAATGATTAAACGGTACATCCTTCATGTTTTCCCAAGTCCGATTTGCAAAATTTTATTTAGTTCCATTTTTATAGTCTCTACTATGTTAAAAAAATACGTAAAAATAAAAAATAAATGACAAATTGTGGCATACATTTTATAAATTGTAAAATAAAAAGAATCTGTCACGGGAAAACATAGCCAGCGTCACTATGATTATGAAAAATATCCATTTTCTGATTACAGAGTATCCAACTGGCCACAACATTACCTAAGCGGGACCCATGCAGTTTCAACACTAATGGAACCAATGACGTTCCACGGTCGCCAATATTTTTTTGGTCTTTAAAATGAAACTTTGAAAGTCGAAACATGTAGCATCAAAATAAAAAAAATCTATTTTATCCTTTCAGTAGACCCTTTGCAATTGATTCCCCAAAAAACTTCTCAATTTCGAACGTCGAGAATAGAGGATTCCTTAAGCTAACGCTATTGAACCTTCCACATAAATCAACTGGTTAAAAATAAATCTAAATAAGAAACAGAGAAATGGTACACATTGATGGAATTTTTGCTGATGTGATTCTGTTTTGAGCTCGTTATAATTTACTTGCGAGGCAGACAAACCTGCTGTGGTCATCTCCAACTTGGAAACATACGTCAGAGAGCATAAATTAAAACATCAAGCTACGAACGAGATAAGCTTATCATATTACACTCGTCGCTCGAAAGCAATAATTGGATTTCCCCAAAACAAATTCCAGGTCAGCATTGGTTTAACCAAAACGATCCAGACTCCTGGAACAGGATTTTTGGCCGAAGTTTTGCGTAAAAAAAAATACGACGAATCACGTGCAGTTTAATGGTGTGAACAAGCTAATGGAATGATGCTAAGAGCAATATATTGAATAGATTGTACTAATTATGTTTTTATTGCGTGAAGGTCGTTATTAACGTTTGTACGTTAATGTTTTGAAATGGAAATATACTTTTCATCAACATGAGACTCTAGGAGCGGACAGCAAATTTTGCTAGAACCAAAGCTGTGAAAAATGTGTCACATGAAAGCCTGACTAAAAATAAATTGGCACGCCTCTCGTGCCGCTTTCACGCCTCTAGTGTTGGAAATCGAAAATAGTTTGTTTACATTTCTATAGCGAACAACTAGGGCAAGTTTGATCAAAGTAGTCGATCGCGTTCAGAAATAACGTCAAATAGAACTCGAAAGAAGAAAAAAATATTGTGCACAAACACCTGGAAAATCCGAAGTAGTCCGGTTCCAAGCTGGCTAAAGTGCTGAAGGTTCCGAAACAACAGTTTGTCGAATGCTCAAAACCTACAAGGAAACACTGAGTGTGGAAAGAATCAGCGGACCAACGAAAAAACTGGAACCAGGGATCGTCAGCAGTGCAGCAAGGTGTTGAAGTGCGTTAAAGCCAACCCCGGTCTTTCGATCCGAGATGTGGCCAGAAGGTACAACGCCAACTTTCTAACGGTGCGGAATATCCTTGCCAGGGAAGGATACAAGTCGTACAGAGCCAGTAAACATCCGAACCGGCACATGAAGCAGAATTCCGTGGCCAAAAAGCGTGCAAGGCTCTTGTACGACCGTGTTTTGATGAAACACAACAGCTGCACTTTGATCGATGGCAAAACTTACGTCAAATTCGATTTTAAGTAGCTTCCCGGTCAAAATTACATCGCGACTGAACGTGGGATGTGCCGGGAAGACCCAAGTTCGTGTTTGCCGACAAGTTCATGAAAAAGGCCATGATTTTGCAAGCGATTTGCAGTTGTGGCCTGAAAACGGAACCATTCGAATATTACTGGGAAATTTGAAAACAGCGACTTTGACGAATCGGCGGGGCAGTCGAGGACATCTAGCAAACGCGGGCAAAATTGAAGAAATGCGCTGATTTGTAACGTATTAGAGAAACTTAACCATCTAATGTAGTAACTTTGATGTTTTAGTCAAAGTACTGTAAAGCAAACATTAATGGACTTTTGAAACTTATTGTATCACGAATTACAGGTCTTTTTGTGCGTACCAATTTACTTTTAGTCAGCCCTTAGAATTTAGGAAGTGTAAACAGAAATTTTCATATTGCTAGAACTGTTCTGTGCCATTTTGTGGTATTTGAGCACGATCAGGAGCGCACTCTTTTGCCTGCCCCCGCACTGAGGTAGCTTGGTAAAAGATTGTGTCCTTGATTGGATGCCGCTCTTCAAAATACCCCTCCGCTCAATTTAACCTGCTTCTATTCAATTTCACAGCCTGCCGTACTCTAACGGACGTTTCAATACTTTCTCTTCACATCCTTAGTTTTAGCAGAAATTGCTGTCCACTTCTAGGGTCTCATGTTGATGAGAATGATATTTCCATTCCAAAACAATATTTTTTTATGCAAAACAATGTTTTTAGTTAGGTAAGAATCCAGTCCGCTTTCCAAGTGGTGCTCCCAGTTTAAACCTTGCTGAAGTTTACACAAGTATTACTCTATCTGTATGCTTATCCTAGCTGGAATGAACAGGAATTGTTCAAATATTTTAGATTTTATACTTACCAGAATGGGTACTATGTTACCTAGAAGTACACGAAAAAATTTAGCAAATATTGAGGAACAAACTTCCCTAAAGTTCAAGAATGGATTTCTATGACAGGAGAGGACTTCCCGGAAGTTCTGGAAGCACTTAGTTGGAACCTCCCAGTATTTTTCAGATGACAATAAATTCCCAGAGGTTCTGAAATAGACTTCTAAGGATCAAGCTAGAATTTCTAAGAAATTCGAGAACAAACTTTCGCGAAGTTCAGGAGAGAACTTCCCTGAAGTTCAGAAAAATACTTCTGAAAAGTTCCAAGAATCTTCCTAGAAGTTCTGGTAAGAACCTTCACGATGTTTTGGGTAGATTTTCATCGAAGTTTAGGATGGAACTTCTCAGATGTTTAAAAAGAAACTTCCACATAAGTTCAGGGAAAAAAAATAACCAAAAAAGTTCAAGGAGAAGTTTCTCAGAAAGTCTGGAAGGAACTCTCCGTAGTTTAGGTGTGAATTTCAAAAAAAAAACATTGTAAGTGACTGCCCAGAAATTCATGGGGGTACTTGCCAAAAGTTCAGGAGGGAAAATCCCAGATGTTAAGCATGGTGCTGCGCCGAAGATCAGGAGAGAATTTCACTGAAATTCAAGAAAAAATCACTGAAATTCAAGAAAAAATCACTGACGAACCGAAGATGCAGCCTTCACAAATTTTATTCATGTGGCCGTAATGATATTCATTACCCAAGACGCCCCAACCGTTCGCATCTTACTATGAGCTAGGACAAAAACTCATGAAGCAGTTACAATTCCTCGTTTCACAGATTTGCTCACTCGTCTATTTATTCGGTCCAAATGTCTATGGCATGTCGATTCGTTGACGAGATAACTTTCCTGAAGTTTATCAAAGAAGTTTTTTAGAAGTGAGCATGACCATGAGAGCATGATTGACCGCCCACGGATGCTACTCAGTTATTGCCAGATCAGCTGTATTTACACAAAGAACCAATAGATGATATTTGGGACTAACATATATCCTCAATGTGTAAAAACTGGTGACCCATTGTTGGATACGAATGGACTGTATCTTGTTTGTTTGGCCTTTGGATGCCCGCTTCCCCAGTGGAATTGGGCTGTGGATGGACAACGCCGGTGGTTGTCTTCTCGGTGGAGGCAGGTAGGATGACAGGCTGCCTGTGGAGCGTCGTGCTCCCTCCTGGAATGCCTCGCAAGGCTGGTGGTGACCGTGGGCGGTCGGGAAATCAACTCTTTTGGCAGAAAACTCTCAACTCTATGGTGGCTCTGAAAAGAGCCGATTTTGTGGCATGCGGAATGGGAGCGAGCGTTGGAGCAAAACACAGAGGTGGTTACACTTTTACTTATTCATCACGTTATTATTAATTTTCTCTTTTTACACTAGTTACTTCTTCGTAGCTTTGCTGCTACCACTGTGCGAGCGCTTCTCGCTGACGACTGCTGCTATGTTGGTCGCACGCCGACCGGCGGGTACTGCGCGATGCTCGCTTCGGTCTCGATGCCGACGAGCTAACTGCTACTAGTGGTGTTGCTGGCTTTCTTCTTCTGGCTGCTTTTCCTTCGGGTGATGTTGCCTCCTAAACGGCTTGCGTCGGACTGATTACTCACGGCACAGCAGTGTGCAGTTTTATAGCTGAGTTGTGACGACTGCTGTGCTGTGATTGGCTATTGGCTATTGCGTATTGGCTATTTCTCGTCTCTTTTCTTCAGGTCGCTTTGCGGACTGAACACCCATTATGCAGCAATACCGGCGCTGGCCGTACCCGAATGCTGGTCAAGTAGGGAATTTGAAGGAACGTGTTGACGTGATACTCGCTTTGAAAGAAGCCGAGAAATCTTCTGCACTTCCACGAGAAATCAATGGGATGTTAAAGGTCAGCAGCAGGGCTCGTTTTGGTCAACGATACGCTGAAAGTTTGTAACTAGCACAATCCGCCAAAAGCATGGGACCGCTCCAACAAGCAACAGAACATCGAACGCCAATTGCACCGCATCCCGAATAGTCCGGCATAACCTAATCACCGTAAACTCGTAAATAATGGTGATCGCTTTTTCTGCCTGTGTAGGAAATAGTTAGGCATGAGCAGCGGCATGCCCTCTTTTCTGTGGACATCCTGCAAATAGAGATAAGACAAGTTGGGTCGCCCCATCCGATTTGTGGCCCATCATAACATTAGTAACTTATTCTATTGATTCCTACGCTCATTAATTTTGTACCAACCAGGGGAGACTATGCTTTCCTTATCTCCAACCTGTTCAACTACTCGCAATATTTTGTGGTATAGTGGGCGGAATATTACAATTTGGGCTTCAAATGGTGAGTTGACAACATTAAAGGAGGGTGCGACCGACCTCTGGTCCTCACAAGTTCCTACCTCACGCCTCCACGAGTCATATGATCACAAAAGACTGCCAGATGAAACATGGAGACGCTGGTTGGCGTAGCCTGGGCAATGTTGTCAATTCGACAATAGCGAAGTGAGGGGGTGCGAACATTTACACTCAATTTATAATTTCAGCCCGGTTTGGGATCATCTTTGGGTTTCAAACCATTTACATTATGAGCAAGGAGCAATATTATTAGCATTAAAGGCTCAATTTGTTTCTAATTATTTCAGCATAACGTTTACATTCGATGTCTTTGGACTAATGGATGTCAGATATGTTGTGTACATTAATATATTCTGTTCTCTTATTATTATTATTGTTATTATTACTGTGGATACAAATATTAATTTTCCTAGATATTAACGGTTAATAGTACAGTAGCTGCAAAAGAAGAAGTCTATTGATGAGAGGATTGCCAGCTTAGTTACAAGTATTCATTCTTTTATCGTTAACTGTCGTGCACATATTAATATTTTATTAAGTCATTATATTATTTTATGTTGAGATATGAAATGAAAGTGTATTATTAAGTTTAAATTAATTTTATTACTTAAAATCATTGTAGTACCTACGAAATCTACAACAATTGATTATTGCGAAGCAAGAAAACGGAACAGCATATCGAAATTTAAGATATACTATTCTTTATAAATATGATATATTATTTCAGGTCATCCATGGAATTACCAAGTTTTATAAAATAATTTTAAATTCATTTTTTTTTCTCATGGCTATGATGTATTGTCTAAATTTTCAGGTTCATATTGGTTACGCAAGTTATTCCACAATTGCAGCAGGACAACAATCTGCAGACATGTAAATGAAAATAGAACTTGTATCAGTTCATTTTACAATATCCCTCTTATGTATTATGTATATAAATTTGTATGAAATTGTATATTGATTTTATTTTTATCATTACCATAACCATTTTTATCATTACTTTTGTTTTCGCGATTTATATGTTAGCATACACATAATTTTATTACTTTCACTTCATAGGTATAGATTATTTTTTCTTATATGTCCAATGATAATTTTAATCCTTTCTTCTTCTTTTTATGATTTAGAAGTATCTATTGCCTTGAATACAAGAAGCTGCAACTGAATCTGCGGCAGAAATAAGTACTTATTACCTAAAGTCCGTTTAGGCTTCCTTCCGACCCTTTTACAGCAGTATGTTGAATTTAGAACGGTAACAAAGCATGATCTTTCTGTTGAGTGGAACCGCATGCAGGGCAAGGCCCACGCTAGGATGGTGGCTTCCTACATACATACATACATACATACATAGTGGGCGGAATATTACAATTTGAGATAATTCTAAGCAGTCGGTTTGCCAAAATTTGGCAGATTGACAGGTAATCGGTGGGTGACTGACCACCAGGTACTTTATAGCAAGATTCTAAGAAGCGGACCGGAAGTGTAAATGAGCAAACTCCCCCACTTCAGGAAAGATTTTTTAGAAGTTCTGAAAAAACTTCACAAAAGTTTTCGAGAATTCTTCCAAAGATTGGGGGATCCCCCAAAAAACAATAAAAAAGCCTCAATTTTGAAAAAAATCCCCACTGTAACCGTTGGTTCCAAGTTTTTACTTGTTGGCTCCTTCACAAGTAAAACAAAACCTTTCCTCTAATATACACCTACGAAAAAGAATAAATAGAAACCAAAAAAAAATGCAAACTAACACCTTGGAGCAGTGGCCTCACCGTTATGCCAGTTAAGCCTGTTCCATCTCACGATTCACCGCAGAAGTGTTGCCAAGTCGAGTGGTTTGAACGTACGGGCAAAATACTTCCCCGCCTAAGTGTCGGCGAGGACAAAATGAGTGCACCAATGGAGTCATTTCGACAATTTTCGGCCAACTGTCGGCTCCAGAGCCGACAATAAAATATCGGTGGTTTTTGCACGTCGGCTGATTTGATGTTTAACTCTCGAAAGGAGTAGAGTGCGCGTGTATTTAAATTAAATAGCTGAGGTCTGTAGAGTACCTCTGTGAAGGTAGTGTTTTTTTAATGGCTGTGTTCTTTTTTTTTAGTAGGCGGTGAAAAAAAAGGAAACAAAAAGTTGTAAAAAAAGTGTAAAAGGAAAGGCAAAGAAAAAGGTAAAGTAGAAGTAACTAGAAAAAAATGGAAAATTATAGATGTGACGTCACGATCAGGTGGAATAATTTTGTTGTGTAGGTCCAGCACGTGGGCCTTTTTCGTCTTTTTGTTTTTTTTTGTGCTTTTCGGCAGGAAGACGGTGGTGCAAGCGAAGTGGACGTAGGAACTGCAACGAGCAAATCGGTGTCTCGGGAACATTCGACCGCCATCGCGAATTCCCCACCAGCTTCTATTATGTGGATCGGTGGACGGCATTGTGAACTTCTGGATTGTTTGCTGATTGTGAAGTCATGGTTCAAACCGGCGACTTTCTGCGTTGCTAACCGTTCCCACAGCAAGTATCGTCAAACCTCTACCACCCGTCAACCCAGCTGCAAACATCCTCACCTATCACCACCAACGAGAAACCGACATAAAACATCACCACCGACGAAAAAATCGACAAAAATAACAGCACCAACTACCACGTACCAACGAGAAATCCACCAACAGAAATTCCACCACCAGAAACCACCAATTGTGAATCGATGTACACCACCGACCAGGATCACCTTCAAGTACCACCCACATCAAAAAACATGTGCATGGATGTACTGCCTTTATATTGTGACGTCACTTTACAATAAATGTTAAAATGAAAACTTAAGTTTTCAACTTTCAAGTGGTTAGAGAGAGCACATCCTTGGGTGAAAAATATTTCCTCTACTTATTGTTGTTCGCTTCTGTCCGGACTCCAACGTGAGTCATCAGCCCTCGCCTTTCTTGAGATGGCTCAAGAAAACGCTAGTTTTCTGTACTTTATTTGAGCATACTTTTGTAACATTGTCTATTGGTGCACACATTTTTCCTTACTCGACACCTGTTAACCTAAATTTGTTCCTGCAACACTTATGCATCATTTTGTAGCTGATGTGTGTGAGAAAATCAAGCCGTTAAACAACCCTGATTTCCTACGATCCCTGAGCTAACAGGTAACACCACTTAGAGTACCTAAAGCTGAAAAAAAAGTTCGAGGACTTTACCAGATGGTTAGAGAAGTTTCAGTCAAAACCGATGAAGATATCTGCATTTACGTTCTTATGATAAAGATTAATTAATAATTAATAATTTGAAAAAAAAGTCATTATGATAGGCTTATTACATGTTATAACTCTTAAGTCTTAACAAAATTATTGAAAATAAGTGTTTTAACTCAAAAATTGATATTCTTACCCAGGCGCCAGCTTTATTTCTCGCCAGCTTTATAAGGCTAACAAAACTTTCGTATTACAGAATATCCCAATAAAGGCATCACGAATGACCATCTGGCTTCTACGAAACGTACAGAATCATGCAAAATTATGTGGAAGACAAAGATTTAAGTAAAAAATCTACTTTCAGACACAATAGTTAAACAAAGACGAATAAACAATTTTCGATCAACATAATTAGCAAATTTCAAATTAAGACTCAACTGGATTGCATGCAATTATAATCAAATTAGATTTTAAGACTAACGGAAAATTATGGGCATTCCATGTTCTGCATTATGATAGAACTCACCTATGATAATAAAAAAATAGTTCTTATTTTTTACTCTGGGTTCATCAGTCAATCATGCCCACGACTATGTGAGAATCTATCTCGAAACTCTGAACAAATCATTATCAACACTCTGAACCAATAAGTATATCCTTCTGTTTATGATGCAGAGCGTAATATATTAGGTAATTCTATTAAATATTGTAAGCAAAACCTAAGAGAGAATATCTTATTTGACAATTTTCTCAGAATTACAACTGAAATTTTCGCAGTATTTTGAACAAATTTCACACGAAATTCAGACTGCATCAAACTCAGATTTCTCAGCGAATCCTTCTCGGGACTCTAACTGGATCTTGCTTGACGAATTATGCGTGTACCATCATACATGTTCCTCCCTTAGCTCAGTCGGTAAAGGCGCAGCTACAAAGCAACACCATGCTGGAGGTGGCTGGGTTCGATTCCCGGTCTGGTCTAGGAATTTTTCGTAAAAGAAAATTTCTCGACTCCCTGGGCATAGGGTATGATTGTACTTGCCACACAATCATACTAATGTAAAAATGGTACTTGGCATCGAAAGCTCTCAATTAATACTGTGGAAGTGAACACTCAGTTGCGAGCAAGCAATAAGCTAATTGTGAAAGCTTGAAATGCTAAAGAAGAAGAAGATCATACATGTTTGGGGAATATGTGGCAAAATTTAAATTAAATCCTGATCAAGGTTTGATTTATAAAATTGTCTTGAATCACTCTCCACAATTCAACACTCTAACCATAGAAACCTTCAGAAGCACCCAGTGCTTTTTATCCTAACCACGGATTAAAAACTTGATTCGGTAGGCTTCCACCTCAACGAGTCTTCCCTAAGCGCGACGGAATACCCCCTTTAGTGGTTTTGACAATTGCTCTCAAATTACCCACTCTTGTTGTCCATTCGCACGCGAAACTAGTTTATGTTTTCAATACCAGTACAGTGTCGAGTATTTCCTCTTCCTACCTTCAATTACCTGTATCATGCAGCAGCATGACCGAAACAAAATCATCAAACACGTTGAACACGGGTTTCCCTCCATCGAATAGATGGCATAAAAAAAAGTAACCGTTGACCAGTTTGTGCTCCTTCCAGTTTCGAACTGTTTGCTTTTTTGTAAGTCCCTCTATCTGTGCTGTTCACTGGGCCAATGTTTTGGTTGATGTTGATTGTTGTTACACTTTTGATCTTATGAGATGAAGTCAGAACAGGGGACAGCATCCATGGCATTTTTATGGCTGTCATCACTGGCATTTTGTGTCGGAAAGTGAGAAGTCAATTAACCTTATAGTATGAGCTGTTTATTACCGGTTCATAGATGTGGTAGGTTGGGATTAGTGCAGCATCATCTTCAGAAGGGTAGTGGTCAGTTACATGTAGCTAGGATGTTGAACTTGATCTCTTGGCGGATTTGAGGTTCACTGTAACAAAGGTGGAACTTGCTTTTTAATAGGGAGGCTGGTCCAGTTTCAATCTTTACGGTTTGTTTGCCCTCTGCAGGGGTTCGTGCTTTCACTGATGTTGATGTCGCATGAACAGATCAAAGGTGAAGTGATGATTTGTTGCTTCCCCCATGAAAATGATTTTGAGTTTTGATTTTACGAAATGGGTGAGGAGCCTTTTGAGTTTCAGCCAAGTAATGAAATGAGAACTTTTGGATCGATGGAGTCCTCAACAAAGGTACCGGTCATATTTGATGCTGTGAAAATAGTGAAAATTGAATTGAAACACTTGACATATCATGGGATGATAGTTGATATTACTTGAACTTTTTGCCCGGTATCCCCGTTCATCTGCTATGTAAGTGATCTTGTGAAGAAGTTTATCCGAACCAACGAAGAAGTATGCACCTTGCACAACAGTTACTTCAGCACCATCCACCAGTTTGCTGTAGGTTCTTCGAACAACTGTGGAGCCGTCGGAGAGAACATGCCTGAAAGGAACGAAATAATGAAGGAGGAAATTGAAATGGTGCAATGAGGTAAACTGGCATAGTAATTATAATAACATAAATGATTTTTTTCGCCGATTATATCTTTTCCAATTACAAACATGAATCAGCATAGCAACAAATACAAAACAAGCTAATCGTGGGAGATCAATAGATCAGCAATTATAACCAATCAGATAGCCCAATTTTCAAATGCATACACCATTTGAAGTACAGAACATAGGAACAAAGAGAGAAGTAATAAGTGTGTACAAAGGAAAAGGTTTAGCAATTCAAGGGCAATGGTTCTACATGTGCTGAAGCAACATGTGAAAAGGACCTGAAAAACGTCAGTTAACAATGGATTTGAACTTCATTTTTTTAAATAAAAATTCTAAAGAAACATTTTGTTGGTTTCAAATTTTAAAAGAATCGAGTGGTAGGGAAATACACAGTTTGGAGGAAACATGTAATTTTCTGCGTTATATAATGCACATATATGAAATGCTCAATTTAGCATAAATTCATGCAATATTTCTTGTACATTTAAGCCAGATTTCGCCTAAATTAGGTTTGCTGTATGGAAGATTTCAAACAATTTTGTTGTTTACGCTTGCAATTGAACGAGGGAAAATTCTACGTAACTGTTTAAATTCATCATCTTTTTCTATGTACCATAACAAAATAACCAAGTTTTTTGTATCAATTCTCAATCACGAGAAATCATCTTTCGAATCGATTCTCAACCTTTGGCTCATAAGCTCTTTTCACTCGAAGCTCTAGATTTCTTCAGGTAATGGAAACAACCGTACCGATGGGAAGGGATTCAATGCGCCACTTACCAGCCATACAGGCACCTAACTCCGTGACGTCACACGTTTGTGCATCACTACTGCGATAGAGGCTCGTCGAACCACGTGTATCAGATTTATAGGAACCGGTTTCGCTCAAGAAGAGATGATTGTTCGGTTTTAATATTTTTAAGGTCTCTCGGATTTCCCGTTGGCTAGCTGAACTTTGACAAGGTTACATCAATACCTACGTGCTCGATTAGTGAAGCTATCATGTATATATTTGTTTGCATGGTTAAAGCCAGTGGTTCACGATTCAAGAAGATCATTCGTGTGTGGTCGCCGATTGGAAACAGGTGTAATGTTGTGCAAATCATCAAAAGTGTTGTTATGTGTTCTAATAGTCTTACATCATGGCTGCTCGTTAGATGCTACGTTTAAAGAAAAAGAGGAGGAAGTGGTTATTGAAAAAATCACCAATAAACACAGCACGGATCAGTATACGTTCTCGTAAGAATTAGGGCAGTAAACCCGAGAACTCGATTCTGTAGAAATGCTTTCGTTCTAGGTATTCGCTTAGTGATGGACAGTTTCGCTACGAGCGAGGAAGATTGAAAAAATCAGATGTCGGTAAAGAGCCCATTTGGGCTGTTATCGGAATGTATGAATACATGTCGCCGGAAGGGAAGTTATTCAGATACAAATACACCGCAGACGAGAAGGGATTTAGACAAAGCAGTGATAGAAGAATAGATCCTAAGATCATTGACATGCTTACTGGGTAAGGCTCGGTAGGAAGACTTTTAGAAATTCACAGTTAGTTACAGATTTGCAATTTTTTCTTAGTGATGAACCCGAAACTGATGCAGATGAAGCAGGTGAAGCAGATGGGCGTGTTGTTGGAAGTCGTATAGATTACAAGGCGTTGATTTCATTAGTTGGATAAAATTAAGTGATATGAAAAGTGATTATAAAACGATTTAGCTTTGCAAGGAATTTGCACATATTAGATGTAACAATAGCTTAGATTTATCTCTGAAATGTAATAATTTATTTATTTATAAATAACAATCCATATTGGCTATGTACAACCCGTTTTTCCAGATTACAGTACATCTTTGTTATGGCAGAACGAATTCGTCTGTTATTTATTTGTTCATTTTTGTCCTACCTGTCTGACACGATTTTTATAAAGAAGAAAAAGTCTTGTTTTAGATTTTCATTTTCTATTTTTTCTGCAAGTTTCTGTACAATTTACATAAGTACAATAACGGTTGAAAATACTTTTATATGACTAGATTTGGTTATATAGAAGCTTACTCAACATTAAATCATGATGATGTGTTACTCGGGTAATCAACCTTACCTATAGAGAATATGTTCAAAATTCCTGTTTACCAGAGCTTCTGAAGATGTTCTGTAATGTTTATGTAGTTCTTAAAATTTTGTGTAATAACTTTTTATGATGATAACTATTCTCAGTGAACGTGGAAATTGCTCCGGCATCGCTCTTAAGCTCGTTTTAACTGTTCCGCGCTCCGTTTTGGCGTTTTTGGCTTCTTGTATGTCCTGATGTTGATATTTTTTTTTTGACGCTTTTGATAAATCCAACGGATACTCTCAGTTTCTTGGCAACCTGTCGGACTGAGTTCGATTTTTCGGAAAACAGAAGCTCAACACATTTCTTTTCCTTGTGCGGGTTGACAGGGCCACTCTGGTCCTGGATCCTGGCAGATCGTCCACAGTATACTACTTTCTAAACTTTTCGATGATTTTGTGCACACCAGTCTTCGAATTTTTCACAATTTGAGCAATATGTCTACAAGACAGTCCCTCGTAGTACTTTTGAATAATTAAAACTCTAGTGTTATCAATTCGCTACATTTAGCTAAACACAAACTGTTTTGACTCATCAAAAAATGACAGTCGTTTGTCAGTGTATTGAATTACACGATAAGGAAAATTTCATCAAAATTGAGAAAAGCTCCTGCTTTTTATCGCGTTACAAAAGTGTCCCCTTTAAAAATGAACAGTACTTACTAAGGTGGTAAGAATGTCATGATCATCAATCTAGGCGGAATCGAATTGGAATCATTTTCTCGGAATTTTAATTGAATCAGTTCATATTGAAATATCGGAGCGAGTAGTCGTATTTTTCACTGCGGTCTGAGAATTAATCGCTGCCTATTGTTACACTGACCTTGAGTCAATATATCGAAATCGATACGTAATACAAAAAGGATAATGGAATCTCGCAACGTTCACACTAACTGTGTCAAGGTCCAGTTCGGACCAAAAACGAAAATGCCAACGGACAAAGAGGCCACCGTGTGCTGTCCAAATACGGTAAGATTCATCACATGATCCGAGAAAGATTTGGTCAAGATACTGGATATCCAATACTCAACGGCGTGCGTGGTGCACATAGGGAGATTTCCACTGCCATTTCACCATAGCTACATGTACAACCCTTCCAAGTTCGCGTGTTTTGTGAGGGTATGCAGAGCAAATGTTTTGTCTGCGGTAGTCCGGAACATGTCAAGGCGAGTTTCCCGAAGAGAACATCGGTCTCCAATCGCCTGAGACAGAAAGAATCTGGTTCAACGTCCTATGCTGGAGCTCTGCTGGGTATGTTTGTCAATCAGAAGCCAGAAACGTCCGAGAGGCGGGATAAATCAACAGAGGAGGAAAAAGCTCAAGCTCACGTGGAAGGGGAGAGTGGAACTTTGGTTGTTGAGCTTGCAACGCCAGCTACAACCGCTACGCAATTCAACGAGACAGCAAAAACTGGAACCGATGATGCACGATCCGCATCACAACGAGAGACTGACAGCTCTACTACACAAATACCGGTACTAGCTGCCCGTACCTGCCCTGTTGGGCAAGTGGAATCAACCGAAATGGAGCAGGAGCAACAAATCGGCGATCAAGATTGGTGTACAACGAAGAGCGAGACCGCGCGTCGTAGAGAGACGAAACTGCTGTAAAAAAACGGTTCAGATTCATCAGAACCCGAAACGACGAAACTTCGTCGTACCTATCCGGTAGAATTGTATCAGTCATAGTGAATGTGATAAACTTTATTGATATTCATGCTCAATCGGGAACCAATAAGAAGAAAGAAAGGGATAACCTATTTCTCAATCAAATGACAATGCATTTCAGTAAAACAAATTATGAATATTCAGTCTTTGTTGGAGACTTAAATAATAGACCAGCTATGGCAAATCATGCACGAATATGGATTTCCGGAAAAACTGACGCGGTTGATCAAAGCAACGATGGATCGAGTGATGTGTGTCGTCCGAGTATCAGTGACGCTCTCAAGTCCCTTCAAATCTCGGAGAGGGTTACGGCAAGGTGATGGATTGTCGTGTTTGTTGTTTAACATTGCATTGGAGGGTGTGATTCGAAGAGCTGGGATAGACACGAGTGGCACGATCTTCAGGAAGTCTGTCCAACTATTTGGCTTCGCCGACGACGTTGATATCGTAGCACGTAACTTTGAGACGATGGCGGAAACGTACATCAGACTTAAGGCTGAAGCTGGTAGGATTGGGCTTGTGATTAATGCGTTAAAAACAAAATACATGAAGGGAAGAGGCTCACGAGAAGACAATGTTAGCCTCCTAGCACGAGTTCAGATCGACGGTGATGAAATCGAGGTAGTAGACGAATTTGTGTATTTGGGCTCATTGGTGACCGCCGATAACGACACCAGCAGAGAAATACAAAGGCGTATTATGGCTGGCAATCGTGCCTACTTTGGACTCCGAAGGACGCTAAGATCGAACAAAGTTCGCCGAACCACAAAGTTGACCATCTACAAGACATTAATTAGACCGGTAGTTCTCTACGGCCACGAAACATGGACATTGCTAGTGGAGGACCAACGCGCCCTTGGAGTCTTTGAACGGAAGGTGCTGCGTACGATCTACGGTGGAGTACAGATGGAAGACGAAACGTGGAGGAGGCGAATGAACCACGAATTGCACCAGTTGCTGGGAGAACCTCCCATCGTACACATAGCAAAAATCGGTCGACTACGATGGGCTGGGCATGTCGTAAGAATGTCGGACGACAGCCCTGTGAAAATGATTTTCGCAAACGAACCGACAGGTACAAGAAGAAGAGGCGCGCAACGAGCAAGGTGGATCGATCAAGTAGAAGGCGACCTGCGGACCCTCCGCAGACAGCGAGGCTGGCGAGGAACAGCCATGGACCGATTACAATGGAAACAACTTCTGTGTACAGCAGAGGCCACACCGGCCTTAGTCTGATTGGTAAGGTAAGTATGGAGACTTTAATTGTATCCTAGATTCAAATGACTCAAATAGCTCTGTTAAAAACTTTTTGAACGGTTTGAGAAGTTTAGTAAATATTTTTCAACTACAAGATTTCGCTAAACAGCTCCATCTAGACAAATTCACTTTTTACCGAGGAGACTGTGCTTCTCGGTTACATCGGTTTTATGGTCCAGAGGCTTTTGTTGCCCGTGTACTTGATATAAAAACTATTGCGGTTCCGTGTTCGGATCATCATGCAGTACTATTGAAATTGTCAGTGAAACAACAAGCGCTCAATACTAGAGGAAGAGGATATTGGAAAATAGATTCAACGCTATTGTCGTCTCCTGTGGTTATTCAATGATGGTATCATGCATTCAAGGCCAAAGTTCGTAGTTTCTACAAAGCTGAATCGTGGCGTTCGTACCAGGCTGAACAGAGCAGTAAAAGTGTGTTGTATTCCCGACTTCAAGTCTTGTCCAGTAGGAAGTCTAAAGGAGAAAATGTCTCCGAGGAAATCAACATGGTTAAGCATCTTTTGATGGAGCAAGAGTATGCAAGGCTACGGCGTTTACAGTCAAGAATACCACAAAAATATCACTGGGAGAAGCAGAAAAAATGAATGTCTACCAATTATCCAAGCATTTACATAACCATCTTACACCTGTGCTTCAATCCGCTGGAGCCAGTGGATCGCCGATCAATCGTCCATCGTTGCCAGAAGTACACAAACATTACACCGATCTTTTTGCCGAAAGTGAAGCTTCTAGGATCAGTGAGCCAGCATGCCCTATCAATTACATCACCAATATGCTTGATGAAGAAGATGCGACTGGATTAGTTCTACCGATCACTGAGGAAGAAATGTTTCAAACTCTTAAGCAGTGTTCAAAGAAGAAGTCGTCTGGGCCAGACGGCTTGACATACAAATTTTACGTTGAGCTTGCCCTGCTTATTTGTGATCTGGGTCCTCCCTTAGCTCAGTCGGTAAAGGCGCAGCTACAAAGCAACACCATGCTGGTGTTGCCGGGTTCGATTCCCGGTCTGGTCTAGGAATTTTGCGTTAAGGAAAATTTCTCGACTCCCTGGGCATAGGGTATGATTGTACTTGCCACACAATCATACTAATGCAAAAATGGTACTTGGCATCGAAAGCTATCAATTAATAACTGTGGAAGTGCATCTAGAACACTAAGTTGAGAGCAAGCAATGAGCTAATTGTGAAAGCAATAAGCTTTAAATGCTGAAGAAAAAAAAAATGTGATCTTGTACAACTATTTAATGCGTATTTGAGTGGACAAACAATTCCGCCCAAAGATTTCTGATCATGATCCCTAAGAAAGCAACGGTTCCAGAAATTCAGAATCATCGCCCAGTAAGTCTATTGAGCACAGATTACAAGTTGTTCTGCAAAATTATTGCCAAGCGGATCGCATCAGTATTGAATCAACTGTTGGGTCCAGGACAGTGTGCTACAGTAGATGGCAGATCTTGTACGGATAACCTGAATGATATCAGATGACTGGTGACTCGCCCAATTGAATCCTAACGGTTTAAAGGATTTTAGTTTAGCGTTGATCTGGAAAAAAAGTTCGATAACGTGAACCATACCTTCTTGCAGAAAGTACTAGAAAAATTCAGATTCCCGACCCAGTTGATTCTTTGTTTGAAATCGATGTATAGCAAAGCAGCATCAACAATTTTGCTAAACGGTTTCTTGACTCCAAAAATAAAAATTCTCTCTTCAGTGCGACAAGGATGCCCGCTCAGTATGATCCTTTTCGTGCTTTATATTGAGCCATTGATCAGGAACTTACATGACAGCTCTACAGGTGTTCTTGTTCACGGAAAATTCCTAAAAGTTGTAGCATATGCTGATGACATCAACATATTTGTCAAGAACCAGGACGAATTCGATTTGATTATGCAAATCCTGGATACGTTCACTCAATATGCCAAAATACGGGTTAATTTTCGAAAATCGTCGTTTTTAAGGTTCAATAAAGCTATATCTGATCCCCAAAAAGTTGCGGAGATCGATGAATTCACAATACTGGGTGCGATCATCGCTGGATATTGGTCGAAGATCATAGACAAGAATTATGCGAAACTAATCAGAAATATTCATTTTCGCTTGCTAACAAACGCACCACGGAATTTGAACTTGCTGGAACGTGTATGGGTGTTGAATACGTTCATACTCTCTAAGTTGTGGTACATTGCGCAGGTTTTCCCACCAAGGAATTGTCATTTGGCTAAAATAAAGAGCATGGTTGGAAATTTCCTTTGGCGTGGAGCTATTTTCAGAGTTGCTAGAGATCAATTGTATTGAGATAACTCTAGAGAAGGTTTACGTTTGGTTGATCCGTAATCAAAATGCACAGCTCTTTTCTTGTAAAACGTTTTACATTCTGGCCTCGATGGAGAAGACACAACGGAGAAGTATTTACTAAATTTCACGAATAGCGGTTGCTTTACATGAAACTTTAAGGAATGGATCTCAGAAGCGCGAATCATAGCGCAAGGAAGAAATGCCTGAGCTGAAACATCAAATTGTACAACTCAATGACGCAGAGATTTCATTTCGGGTTGAAAATGATTACCCTGATGAAAACTGGACGTTACTTTTGGGAGAATATAAGCTACAACTTTCTATGCTCCGAGGAAAAATCAAATGTTTTTCTGTTAATTAATGACGTTATACCGAATAAAGAGAAGTTATTAGCTTACAACATTGGGAGGCTTTTAGACGGAAATTGCGAAAATTGTAGTCTTCCAGACACAAACCTGCATTGCCTGAGAGAGTGCATTAGAACCAACTTTATGGTGCATTATGGTTATCAATTCATTATATCAGTTGGGGCATAACAATGAAAACAGGTAGTTTTTTTTTTTGTTTTCAAAAAAGTATTCGAGAAATTCGATGGGAAAACAGGAAAGTTTTTGCAGAGCATTTTGATGGACATCTGAACATTAGTTAAAATTAAGTTAGAAGAGGGTTAAAGTCAGTTAGAAGAATAAGAATTGTTGTATTGAATGTAAACTTATAGCAATAAAAAAAATCAAGCTATTTATTCTAAGCTTATTCTGCACATGGTCCTTTGGAAAATCAGTCAATCTTATCAAGCAAAAGTCTCTTAGTCTTCGTCTAATTATTTGCATATATATACACTTCAATTAACATAATGCACTAACAGATCGCAATCATGGGTGCTGAAAATTTGGAAGAATGTGCTGAACCTGATTGAAAAGAGTGCAGCAGTGTCGTTAATTTGAAGCAGTTTTGCAGCATTTCACAGAAGCAGTTCAAGGCCCCTTCATAAGAAAGCTGTAAAGCAAGACCATGATGGAGTTGTCTGATTTCCTGCCTAGCCTAGGAATTGTTCAAACAGAAATATAGTAAAGTGTCATTGTACTTGCCACACAATCAAACAAACTGGTATGGAGGACTCTCAATTAAAGAGCGTCATCGTCAGTGCTGTTAATAGTCATTTGAACTCAAGAGAAATTCATTTGCCTCGTTCTAGAAGTTGATTTTCAAAATATTAAGTAGGTATGATGATATTTTGGTGTTGATTATTTTTACGATTTAGGCTCACAATTTTGTGCTCTAATATTTATATCTAATGTGCGACGGTGGAACATCGGAAAATTTACCACTGATGTGATGTTCACCATTGAATATCATTTGAATATTCCAGTGAATTTAATGTTTTAAATATTACATATAAAGCAACGCTCATGTTAGACAAAGTTTAAGAGTTAGTTCAACGATTGGCCAACAAATAGCGCAAATGTAGAGAATAGCTTGAGAAAGAAACAGCAAAGAAGTACAGTTCAATCTGATTTATTTTATATAAAGGGTTGAACTTAGTGTTCAAACTTAGCTTAATGAATATAAGCATATGGTCCACCGTGCGGCGCAGCTTAGTCCTGATGGTAGCCAATGCCCGCTGGACGGCTGCCACACAATTTTCCGGATGCAGCTTCTAATCCTGTTGATGAGTTACTTCGTGTCCTCGGCCTTCCAATCACCCTTGTGGAGCTCAATTGACCAAAAAAAAAAAAAAATCCTCGGTAGAACGACACTGTGGCAGATTAGCCGGATTCTGGCCAAAACATATTGTCTCCATCCGAGTGATGTTTCTGAAGGAACGGGATGAGAATTTTCTGCAAACACTCTGTTTGGTATACTTGCTGGTTGATGGCCAAGCCACTTGGTTTGAACCATAGCTCCGAAATCCTCTTGTCAGAAATTGCGATGTGTAGCATCACTTTTTGTTCGAACTTGTGCTTAAATTTGTACTTAATATTCGCAGCAGTTGCAGATTTGCCCTTGGTGTAGAAACTACCGTTTGCAGGCATTTGGGACTTGGACAGGAGAAAGTCACTTTCGTCGTTTTGAACGAAAGAATTTCCACCGTATTGCCGGATCATCCAGCGACACTGGGATTTCACAGTTTTGATTTGTTCGTCTGTGTACTCTGGGGATCTGGTTTTCTTTCGACATACTATTCCCTCCTTTTTCCGAGTCTTACAGATGTACGACTTTGAACAATTGAACTTGAAGGCCACTTCACGCTGGCTTACCGAGTCCTTGTTCTTAAATATAGTGCGCAGCGATCGGACTGTCTTTTTATCCATAATCTTCGTTGGATTAAATTTCTTCCGGATTACTGCCATCGTTGTAAGAGTACACCATATGATGGTTTTCGAAACATTTTCAGGCTTAAAATGGTCCACCGTGCACTTTTGCCTACGATCAATACAAAAAAACGTGACAAGGGGGAGAATGGAGGGGGTCATAAAAGTCCCTTTTTTGCGTGATATAATCAATGGATGTTCCCTTATACACTAAATTTATAAATTTAGCTTCTGAAACAATTTATCGGTAAATTTATCCAACTGAGTCGAAATGACTTTTTACAGCATTGGTCATCGCAATTATCGTCAGAATTCAAAAACAGTTTATGCATTCAAAACAAATGCAAATCAGTTAATTGTGATCCGGTTGGTGAGAGTGCAGTGATTTTTATGAACAATATTTCGATTTTCAACGGAAAACTGCTTAAGAATTTTGATGATGAAGATTATGCATTTTGATACCTGCAAAAATAAATGCTTTTATATATGTATCAAGGTAATTAAGTTGAAACTAAGTAAAGAACACTTTACCGACTGAACTAAGAGGTCCTCTCTTAACTCAGTCGGTAGACGCGTAGTCGAGATTCCCGGTCAGGTCTAGGGAATTTTCCTAATGGAAAACTTCTCGACTCCTTTGGCATAGCGTAGTATTGTAATGCAAAAGTGGAACATGGCCTCGAATGCTCTAAATTAACAGTAAGTTGAGAGCAAGCAGTTTTATAAACTCTCAAGCGTTTTTATAAACTACATTGTTTTCCCAATAAAAATCACCATCACATTTTGTAAGTGGCCACAACAGCATCCTTACTGTTGTGGTTAAACTGGTCCAAAGTCGTTAAAACCTACTAGGAACAGCACTACGGAACGCTTGTTTCAGTGGTAGAATTCAATGACACACTTGAACCCTAATGCACTGTGTTAAGTGACCTCTAGTATACCGCACCAACTGAAGGTTAGGGCTGTGATTACCTATGTCTGCAGGACCATCTTCAGCCGGTTGCCCCGAGAAAATAGCCTACATGATGGTTTGTTGTAGCAGGGTCAGTCGATCTCAATGAGGACCTTCGGAAGACTAAGGCCAGAGGGCCACGTGTCTTCACATGACAAGGGACTGGCGACTCCACGAACCCTTGTCCAGTCAACAAATCCTTCGACTGCTTATATTGTTGCTATAGGAACAGTTATATTGTTGCTATAGGAACAGTGGAAAGTTTTAGCATAAATGATGATTAAATGATTAAATGATAAGAAATAACAGAAATGTGGAAAAACAAATGCATCAATTTTTAAATGTAATGCAAATGAACTGTAGAAAGCTAAACGGCTGAAATAAAACTAAAATTGTTTCTTGCGCTCCCTGCTCTTGGTTTAAATCGATTCAAAGTGGAAACTAAGAGTAACTTTAAAAAATGTCTTGTTTTTGCAAAATTCGATGGTAAATGTTGTAGTTGCATTGTTTTTCAGGCGTGACTTTCAGCCTGACGCTGGTTCATCAGGACAGGGAAACGACCTGGACCCTACATACCGAACCAATTAATACATGGGCTAGGACCAACGGCTTTACTTTCTCTCCGAAGGAAGACGTGATAAGAAATTTTTAGTCTCGAAAATCCCAACGAACGGTACCGATTAGAATTGATACCAGACCGACCGGGGTGAGAAGCAACCACGCTTACCACTAACCGCGTCTGTTGGAATAAATTTGTTCAATCGATAAAGCGATGTGTAAAGCGTCTATGTATTACCAATAAAAAACCACCGTCCAACTGCATCCTTGCTGTTGGTTTAAATTTGGTCAAAGTGGCTACTGAGTGTAGTTTAAAAAACATGTTTCCCCAATAAAGTAATCCACTATCCCACTTTGTGAGTGGTCCAAATAGCATTGGTATGATCGGTTTTAATCGATTCTCAAGAATTAATAAAAAAATTCCAATGAAAAAACCCCATCACACTTTGTAAGTATCAGCTAAGTAATCGGCTCAAATTGGAAATGGGCACTTCTTGTTAAATATGATGATAGATATCGCTTGAACTCATCTGTCATCCCAATCCTTTTCTCCAAAATCCCTGTGATTTCTCGTGGAAGCGCAGAGGACTCCTCGCCTTTCAATAAAGTGAGTATCACGTCAACACATTTGCACCCTTTCCTTATTTGACTTGCATTCGGGTAGGGCCTGTTTCGGTATTGTCTTAGTTTGGGATTGCCAGTTTTTACTCATTGAGGATGTATGTTAGCCCAAAGCATCATCTGTTTGTTGTCTGTGTAATTTCAGCTGATCTGGCAATAACGGGGTAGCAACCTCGGGTGGTCAATCATCTCTTTGAGTGTTTCTGGTCAGGATCAACTCTCACTATTCAAAAACTGATGCACTGAATTCATTTGCTTTCAGCAGTGGGTGTTTGCAGTATAGCCATCGACAACATGGCTTGGCTGCTTATATTGACAATTCCAAATAAATTAGGGGAAATATTGTTTTTTTTTCTCTCTCTTGCTCCACCAGTTTGATGATTCACACATTTCACATTTCACTAGCAGAACTGGTTTAAAAATACTTCGCCTTGTCAAATTTTCAAGTGAAAATATACAGAAGCGATGACTTTCAGTGAAATACGATTGATATAATTTTCTGGACAAAATTGAATACCGGGTGACACGTCGGTTTGTTGGTGCTATCACCATCGTTTATGGCTTAGATATAAATCAAACAAATTGGAGCCCTGTCGCGTTGCCCAAGGACTTCATCCATTTATGGTACCGTCAGTGTCCTCCAATCAAAATTCCCACTGTAAATCCGTAAAACACTCACGCATAGATTGTCCCATTTCCTTCCTTTTCGTTTAAGATTGAATCGATCTCAATTAAGTGATGATTTTCGTTCGCTGGACGCGAACACACTTTCTCCAAAACTATCACCAGAAGGCAAACGTACAACACTGTTGCATTCATGATTTTATGATTTAACTGTTTTTTTTTTGTTTCTTCTTAGTGCTGTTTGGATTAGTTTTTTAATTATCACACCGTTACTGTGAGACACGCCGCTAATATTTGTTTACACCCGTTCGATCGATTCACCAAGTGGATACTACTGATGCCGGTTGGTTAATCTCGTCACACACGCTCGTCTACCGAGTACCATGGTCAAGACCAAACCAGGTGTGAATATTCGGCATCAAGGCGCTTTTCGCATTCGTGTGTGTCGGCCGCTAGCAAACACCAAGCTGAGATGAATCCGAAGAATATATAAAACAGTCAAGCATGAGAGCCAGCCATGCTTGCAGAAGCAAGGGTTGTTTATACAAATGGTTATTCCTGATATTGTGAAGTCTATGCTCAGTCTTTTTTTTCTCTCTTCATGCGTGGAGAGAAGATCGAGATCGGTTCTAGTTGGATAAATTAATGGCCAGCGATGTCAATCACCTTTGATTGAATTATTGGACCGTGTCGACTTTTTTTTTTTAAAGTGGTGACATTTTTGCTTAAACTTCATCCATTAAAAAAAAACAAAAAAATAACAGGTTATCATGACAGAACAGCTACCGACATTATTTGAGAATGATCATAAATATTTCTCAACGATGCTGCATATAAGATTTGAATTATTTTCCTCATGAATTTCATACACAATCAACAGTTAAATCAGAATCGAGTCGGACATTTGCATGTTTATTATGTATTGTACAAAATAACGAGATTGCAGAATCAAATTTCGACTACAATGTGCAGTTTTCAACTGTGTTATTCATTCGTTTTGAGTAACGTAAATGTAAGGATGTCAAAAATTAAATATTCGGGTGAATATTATGCATATTTTGCAATACGCAAAAAGTGAGACCCTGATACAATTCTCGTGGATCAACACCTACACACTTTTTGAAAAAAGAACAAGTTTGATGATTATTGCAGATCTGACGCACAAGCGTATAGTTTACGATTTCGTTTCAGTCATTCAGCAGCAGCGTACGGAACTCAGCAAGAAGTCGACGAAATAGTGAATCCAATCCAACGAAACTGGTTCGTGTGATATCAACTGCATCTTGACCTTTTTCAATGGGAAAGTTTTGGCAGCATCGGTAAATCCTCGTTGAAATGTGCAGCTTAAGATTGTTGTTCCTCCAAATCGATTTCTTTTTCGGTCCGCTTCTATTAGCATGCACAGGTTATGTGTGGGTAGCAAGCTTCATGCTGCAATAGTTTTAATTTTATTTTTATTATAATATTTTAGGCAACTTACAAATTTCCGTCATTCGATTTTATTAATTTAGGTAGGAACAAATTCTAGGATAAAATTTAATTTACTCGAATATAAAACGGCGCGTTGTCCTCACTCGCTGCTCGTCCAATTACTATGACAAATTATTGACAGCTGTCTCCGGAAGTCCCTTTCTCTTACTTCTCGCCATCAGCGACTTTGAGAATCTGGCGCTGTGTGCGCGACACTCAGTCAGGGCTGTCAATTCGTAACAATTGCCAATAAGTCAAACAAATATTAAGCCTATTTAAACTAAAGATACATTCGTCAGCTAACCTCTATGGTTAAATTTTTAATCTATTAAAGCATGACATTTTTGTCTTGTCTTGTTGTCAAAATGCATATAGGTTACGGGACGGGTTTTAAGCAGTTTATGCAGCCCCTGGGATATTTGATGAAGCTGTATGTAATATATAATTAGAACTGCCAATATTTAGACGTTAACCCCTCTTCTTACTTTTTATCTATCGGAAATTACCTTCAACAACGAGCATTCGACTCAGAAAATTTCATAGCCATGGAATAAAGTTACCAATTGCAGGGACTTAATAAAAACATGCGGATTGCTCCGATCATGAAAATGTTATCTTCAGCTCCGCAATCTGTACACAAACTAACACTATTGTATGAGTGCGAATCCGTGCATGCGCATGGGAAGGCGAAATGAACTAGGCCAGTTCACGATTTGCAGCTAACGTCAATTTCCTCAACCCGCTCCTTCATTTTACCCATCCACTCTAGAACACAATCAACCAAAACATTTCGATTGCTATGATCACAACCTCGTCTACTAGCAGGTTATGAGACAGACGTACACAGCCAAACTTTTAGTTTGTCATTGATCTTTAGATTGGCAATGTGTAGTTCTTATTTCATTTACTCTCACGGAAATGTTAGACGAAGCGACTGTGACGACAAACGTGATGATTCGTTTAAAAACGAGCAAATGTAAGACATAGCAGGCTTCGCGTTACAATCAGGGTTGTCACATTATTTTACGTTCCCATCTTTATTTTTTGTCAAACAGATCTTTTTATCTGTGTTTAGCTGCAGAAAATCTTGGCAAACATTTTTGCTTCAATTTTTGTGTTGTAAAAGTAGCATTGACATAATAATGAATCATGCGGTGTTTGTTTTCATTCCTAAAAGTTCAAGGATAGGTGAACAAAATCGGAACGGAATTAACAATCAACCATTGCTATGATGTGTGTACATTAGTTAGCTTAATTCATATTTTAGTTGTGATGTTATTGTTTGCTGATCAACTCCTC
The DNA here is from genome assembly GCA_024533555.2 of Aedes koreicus. NCBI lineage: Eukaryota > Metazoa > Arthropoda > Insecta > Diptera > Culicidae > Aedes > Aedes koreicus. The sequence goes on along the minus strand of JAHHFK020002758.1, from coordinate 152,578 downwards.
CTTTCCCTTACAGTTAACACTTGGATCGTAGGATTTATGGTGTCCGTACTCAGGCGGTTTCGGATGTTGATCTTGTTCAGATTATATTGCGAGAAAACTCACTCGCTGCCGAAGAATGTGAAATTAGTTGAAAGTTCAAAATGAGCTTTCTTAGTAAACTTATTTTCGATGGCCTGTTTCTCACCGCTTTCAAAATAGTTTGGATATTGTATCGAGAGTAACAATCAAGTTAAATTCCTTCAAAATGTGCAGCTTCTTGGGGTCAATTCTCGATGCATAAGTCAGAACTGGATCGTTCAGATCAAAGCGCTTAATGATCTGTTTTATCAACTCGGTAAAGAAAGCATAGTAGATTGAGTAGAAAGCCTCCTTCCTGTTATCATCGAGAGTTTCGGATCCAAGCATTTCTTTTGCTACAACCCCGTCATATGTTCTGACGTCTTAGGAAGATGTTTCTCAAAATCAGGAACCCTGAAATCCTTAAATTTTAAGTAATCATCTTCGCAAATATTGACAAGGAGAAACATTAGCGAGACTTTCGCTGATATCACATGGTCTGGAATTCTGGAGCTTCTGACTGGAAGATACTGTTTGCTTAACAAGGCGCAATACATAGCTCAAGAAGTGGAGAAGTGGCTGTGTCATCCGGTCATTAAGATGACAGAAAATGCGCTATGCGGTTTGAGCACTAGCTCCGAAAACTATTCCAAACTTCTTTTGATAACTGACTCCAACGGAAGCCATCAGGTGGCAAAGCCATCAATTGCAAGATACTTTGTATCATTTGGTATTCCTTGAATCGTTTGGGGCTGCAGGACAATTTCTGCAACGAATCAGGATTGTCTCTAAGAATAACATCAGGTATTACCTTATAAAGGGTGTTCCGATCAAAATTTGGTCAACTTAAACTTGACGCATTTCCTTTCATCGTGCATTAAAAAAATTTGCACACCCTTCATTTTGAAGATGTGTGCGTGTAGCATCATGCCTTTATTTTGATTTTGAGATTAGCACTTCAGTTATCAAAATATCGCCGAAGGAAGAGAAGCAACGCATCAAAATTTTGCACGTGCATGGCGAAAATTCAAACTACTCTCACGCCAAGTTGGTGAAGTTGTTGAATGTGGCTAAATCAACTGTTACCAACGTATTAAAAGTGTTCGGTGAACGTTTGTCGACAGCCAGAAAAGCTAGATTGGGGGGAAATCGAAAGCCAGAGGCCACAGCGATGACAAAAAGAGTTGCCCGCTGTTTCTCCGTCCGAGATGTCGCAATGAAGCTGGGAGTGGCGCCTTTAACCGTGGATAAAGCTTAAAATTGAGCTGGACTGTCGACTTACAAGAAAATGGTGACTCCAAATCGCGACGATAAACAAAACATGACGGCCAAATCGCGAAAGTTGTACACGACGATGCTGACGAAGTTTGATTGCGTGGTACAGGACGATGAAACTTACGTCAAGGCAGACTTTAAACAGCTTCCTGGACAGGAATTTTATACGGCAACTGGACGGGGAAAGGTGGTATATAGTTTCAAGCAGATTAAACTGTCAAAGTTCACGAAGAAATATCTAGTGTGGCAGGCCATCTGTAACTGTGGCTTTAAGAGCAACATTGCATTGCACCCAAAACCATCAACCAGGAAGTTTATCTGAGCAAGTGCCTACAAAAACGTCTACTGCCTATTCTGAAGCGACACAATTGTTCCGTTCTATTTTGGCCGGATTTGGCATCTTGCCATTACGGAAAAAAGGCCATGGAGTGGTATGCTGCCAAGAACATTCAAGTGGTGCCCAAGGACAAGAACCCTTCCAACACGCCAGAGCTCCGCCCAATCGAACAATATTGGGCCATCGTCAAGCGGAACCTTAAGAAGACTCAAAAAGCTCTAATTGTTATATTTGTATTCTCCGAACGTGGAGTAACGATTATGATGTAGAAGGAGATGTTTCGCTCATCGCCATGAGGCACCAAGAGTAGACAGTCATGTTTGCTAGAATGAAAGATATGAAGAGAAAGTGTTGAAAGTTCCGTCAGTGTACGGTAGGTTGGAAATGGAATAGAAGTATTGAAAATTGAGCGAAAGGGCATGGGTAAAGTAGTACTCGAACCAAGGACGTTATCATTGCCAAACATCCCACTGCGGGGTAGGTTGCGGCACAGATACATCTGCCACCTCAACTGGCAATAAAAGCTGTTGTGAGCGAGAAACAGTTCAAGGCAAACTGGCGTTCTTCAGGTCTTAAACGAAAGACCCGGCAATTCGCATTCAGTAAAAAGGAAGTTTAGCTGAATATTTCTCCTGTATTCTGTATTAAGTGAACTTGATAAAGAAAAATAATTTGACTTATTAATAAAAACTTTGATCGACTCACACACATTTCTGTTTGACCAAATTTTGATCGGAATACCCTTTATCATAGTTTTTGTGTAGTTCTTTCTAAAGGTGTCCTCCAGGGGTTCCTTTAGAATCACAAAACTTCACAAGCTCAAGGATTCTTCAGAAAACTTCATCACAAGAAAGTCTTGAAAAACTGCCGATGAAATGCCTGAAAAACTCATGAAAGAATCCCGGGTGGAATGCCTACATACTCCTGAAGAATACTTTTAGAAACGTCAGGAGGAATATCTCACGGAATTTCTGAAAACTTTTCATGTATGGGAAATTCAATAAAATTTTCTGAAAAAATTATCTCAAAAAATCTATGGAGAAAACATTTGGGGGCACACACACACAAACTGACTTTCAGACATTCATCTGTCACTGTAGTGTTAGTGTCAAAAGTTTTCCTTTTTTCATGGTCCTTAAACAGTACACTGAAAGTAGAATTGGTAAAAAGTTGGATCCTAAAATGTACTCATTTTTAAAGTTGAGGTTTTGAGTGGACAAGAATTTGTCAAAAATCTTAAAAATCTGGCTTTATCTAAAAAATCTGTTATCTTTACATACAAATATCTGTATAAAAATAATGAAAAAAATCTTTGTCAATCTTGATAAATCTGGGAATGTGGCAACCCTGGTTACTATACCGGTGCATTTGAGCCATGGTTAACAAAGCAGATAGGATAATAAAGCACACTCAAAAGCAACAGTGATGCCATAGCCGCAGCTCGAAAAAAAATAGAGTTAAATTTTAACTCAATGTTCAACATCACATTCTGGCAACAAGCCTAGGAGCTGATGAATTCATTTCCTCCGGTACATGCGAACAAATGCAAAAGACGCAAAGGAAAAATTTGAGCGAACTTCTTCAGCTGATAGGAAGCTGATGGTTTTCTGGATTTTTTTTAGCATTTCACGCTTATTGCTTACACAATTAGCTTATTGCTTGCTCTCAACTTAGTGTTCTAAATGCACTTTTACAGTTATTAATTAAGAGCTCTCGATGCCAAGTACCATTTTTGCATTAGTATGATTATGTGGTAAGTACAATCATACGCTATGCCCCGGGAGTCGAGAAATTTTCCTTAACGAGAAATGCCTAGACCAGACCGGGAATCGAACCCAGCCACCTCCAGCATGGTTTTGCTTTGTAGCTGAGCCTTTACCGACTGAGCTAAGGGAGGACCACGGTTTTCTGGATTATGTATTTTAAATCTTTAAAATGACAGTAACTAAATGTTTTTTAATCATAATTTTTACAACCAATCATTAGCTCGAAAGATAGAGTTTATGACCGTATCATTAAATGTAAAATAATTTGGAAAATGTAGGAGACCTATTTCCAAACAACTGATTAAAACAGTCACCCCTGATTAGGCAATTCCCTATAAAACGATTAGAGGACAAAAATCAGGTTCTGGTGATCAACGGCTCATGAACTTATGTGAGACTCGATGGTGTCAAATATACGGTTAGCTACTACGCAGATAAATATGGTTATCTCCTATCAGCTATTGGTATGAAATTTTTGTTCTCCGGAATAACATAAAGGACTATTCTTGTGAAGATGATGTACACAGACAAAAATGATGAATGTAAAATAATAATTTAGATGGAATATCTTACGAATCTATGCCAAATCTACTATTCCATTTACAGTACTGGAAAAAACAAAGTGCTCATCGATTTATGCATAGAAATGAATAAAATTCTACAACTGAAAGTAAATATATAAGGACTATATCGAAAATAAGTTATCCACATATTTTTTTCTTACAAATGGATGATCCTTTATTGTACGGGATTGGACTTTAACATTGTAAAAACCGGTTGAAATCAATATTATTTTTTCACGAATTTGCGAACTTTTGATCGAACACATTTCGTCAAGTTCCGGTCAAGTGTTTCATCACATATTTTGGACGCCTTAGCCCAAATTTATTTGAACTTCTGCATATTCTCAGCTGCTTTACCATTCTTCTTGAAGACCCTCTTCACATTCACCCAATAGCGTTCGATGGGCCGAATCTGAGGGCAATTTGGTGGATTGATGTCCTTCTCAACGAAATCTATACCCATTCTGCGAGCCAACTGAGAGTTGTTTTGGCGTAATGCTCTGACGGCCAAAACAGTGGAAGGGTACTATGCTTCTGATATAAAGGCAGCAACCTCTTCTGCAGACACTCAGATCGATAGATTTCCACATTGATTGTTCCGGTAGTTTAAAAAATGGTAGACTTCATACCGCAGGAAAACATTGCTTGCCATACCAGCACTTTTCGACCAAACTTCTCCACTTGAATCGACCTGTCTTCATCGTTCACATCCAATGTAATATTATGGGCTTGGAAGGGTTTTTGAGTCCTCTTTGACATAGGGCTCGTCGTCCATCAAAATACATGCATCTGGTCGCAGCGAAACTCGCGAATACAATTTCCGGGCCTTTGTTGCTGCACGTTGCTTCTGTTCTGCACTTTGTTTCCGTTTCTTGATCAAGTATCGACATTGCTTTGTTCTTCCAAATTAGAGCTATTACTTTCTGATCTAGTTTGGGGCTGGAAGATCCGGGTTTTCTGCCTCTTCCTGGCAGTTCAGCCAAAGAATAGTGTTCCCCAGAGTTGATTATGATGAATTTGTCACTCGCGTGATGAATTCTAAAGTGCTTCGCCAATTATCGCATAGTTGCACCCTTTTCACGTAGCCATGTGTCCAAAACCTTAACTTTCACGTCTTTTTCAATGCGCGACATTTTGAAAACGAAGAAATTTAACCGTGCAAACAAGTAAACAAACGAAAGACTACAGTCACAAGCACAGCATGCTATGAGAACACGCTAAAACCATCATAAATACACGCGTACAACGCAAATGTACGAGGATAGCTTATTTTTGATTCATTTCTTGTGTTAACTTTTATTGAATTTTCACTGGTATTGATTGGAAAAAATAAAGTGTTCACAAGAGGAATTGTTTTGAAAACATAGTAATATAGGATTTCAGCATTTAGTTTGCCTACCTTTCACCTGAATCACTGCTTGTAGGCGTCTTGGCATGCTTACGACGAAGTTGTGGAGGTATGTTTCATTGATGTTCTGCTAGACTTAATTTAAAGCTGTGAACAGTTTGGTTTTATTCGTCGCTTCACTTTTATCAGCCTATCCAAAATCGACTACAAATTTTCGATAGGGTTGATGTCTGGTGATTTTAGTGGCCATTTTACCAGTTTCATGCGATTTACTTTGACGAACGCAGTTGAATGAAGTTTTCCTCGAGTTCTATTTTAAGCAGCGATTCCTCCAAATTTTCATTGATTTTGTCAGCTGTCAGAATGTCTTCGATTTGCACGAGATATCCTACGCTCGACCACGCGAAGTACCCCCTTCAAAGTCTTTTGTACCTTCTGCTCCAGCAAGCGTTCTCCCGACTTAATTCAAACATTGAGGCGCTGTTTCTTTCCAACGAATTCGAATTTGCCCCTCATCAGACCATACCACTTGTTTCCAGAATTGAACGGGATGTTCAGTATACATTTGAGCAAATTTTAGTCGTTTGATTTTGATGACTTGTCGAATTAAAGGACGCTGACTTGCATACCTGCTCTTCAAACCTTCTTCTTGCAGTCTGTAACTAATAATTCTTTCGGATACCTTCAGATTTATGTTCTCACGTATAGCACGACTCGCTAGTGATGAACATCTTCTTGCCTCTCGCACGATTCGCGCATCATCACTTGGTGACGTAAGACGCTACCTTCGACGGCCTGATTCATCTGTCACATTTCCTTATTGTTCGAATTTCTGCCATACCTTTCATACACCAGGCTAACATCTTATTCTTCTTTTTCTCAGCGTTTCAAACTTATTGCTGTCCCAATTAGCTTATTGCTTGCTCTCAACTTAGTGTTCTTAATGCACTTACACAATTATTAATTGGGAGCTTTCGATGCCAGGTACTATTTTTGCATTAGTATGGTTCTGTGGTAAGTACAATCATATCCTATGCCCATGGATTCGAGAAATTTTCCATAACCAAAAATTCCTAGACCAGACCGGGAATCGAACCCAGCGATTTCCAGCAAGGTAGCTTAATGCATACTTTGCAGCAATCTTCCGAATAGATTCATGATTCTGGTGGTCCCAAACGATGAGATTACAATTTTTTTATAGAGTTCGCTTAGTTTCCATCTTATATCACGAATAATAACCACAAACTAGTGAAAAACGAAATAAATCTTTTAATACATACCACTTGTAAACAATTATGAGAGGAAATGTTAATCTCAGCGGCTGAGTCAAATCTAACTAGGCAAAAATAAGCACGCTTTTTCTTCCAGTTCAAAAACAACTCAATTTCGGCATATTTTTTTCTTCAAAATATCATTAGAGAGTCAAATTGTTTGAATAAAATATAAAAGATAATGAAAATTTAGCAATTTTGTAAAAGTAAGCAAGGGTATATTATCAAATTCAAAAAAGTTTCGGAGCAATGATAAAACTAGTTTTTGATGAGCACTTTATTTATACCAGAACTGTATGTGAATCAGATAACGTGGCATGTTACTAAAGGTTGTGTCGATTGTAAAAAAAGAAAGATTAAGTTATAAACATACATAATAAATTATGGTTGGAAATGTTCCAAAAATTATTCCTGGAAATTGCTACGATTTTTTTTAATATCGTTAAGCTTGACGACTATCAATTTGAAGTTTCGTATGGAATTTCAACTTCTTTTGTATGGAAAAGTAGTATTTTCAGTTATTATTGTAAAAAAAATCTTTCAAGTTGAGCTGAAAAATTGGGAAAACACGTGGCACTCTATTATGAAGCATTTGAAACAAACCGTGCTTATTTTTAGTTTAAAATAAGAAAGTTACTCCATTCTAAAGTGCTGCCCAAATTTGTAGAATGATTTTACACTTTTGAAAGTGCCCAGTGGGGAAAATGTACATGAATTGCGTAAGAATTAAATATATCAGCTCCGAGTAACACGAAAATTCTATTTGTCAATTTTTATATGTAAACATTTCTGAGAAATTGAATGGAGAGAGCAATACACGCCGTTATATTCAGCTGACGGATATATTGAACATATTTTGCCCTATTCCCCCGAATTTTTGAATAAACTCTATACCTTGTGATCAAAAAGTTCCGGTAATTTTCAATTTAAAAAGGCCGCCTTTATTTTTTCGGTAAAATCTTTTTAGTGTAAGATGGCAACACTAGTTCTGATATTCTGTCAAAGTGTGAGAGCAAATTATCCATTAGTTTTGTTTTGACAACTGCTTTTGTTAGTCGAAAAATAGACGCTCGGCGATTTTTACCATGGATAAAAAATTGGAACAACGCGTTTGTGTGAAATTTTGTGTTGCAAACGGATTTTCTGCAGCGGAAACGCTCAAAATGTTGCAAAAAGCCTTTGGTGAGGACTCTATGTCACAAAATCGTACATTTGTTTGGCACAAAGACTTTAAAGAAGGCCGTGAAAGCGTGAGTGACATGCCGCGTTCTGGACGACCATCGACCTCAACTACCGATGAAAACATCGCTTCCGTGAAGAATTTAGTTATGGAAAACTGCACAATTAGCATTCGGGAGATAGCTGCACTCCTTGATATCTCATTTGGATCGACCGAACACATTTTGACGGAAATTCTGGGCATGAAACGCATTGAAGCACGACTTGTTCCAAAAGAGCTGAATTTTTTGCAAAAACAGCATCGAGTTGAGGTCGCTAAACAGATGATTGCGAACGCAGATAGCGATCCCACATTCATGGAACGCATCATAACTGGTGATGAAACGTGGGTATATGAATTTGATATGCTCACAAGTCAACAATCGTCCGAATGGCGCGCCGAAGATGAGCCGAAACCAAAAAAATCACGACAAAGTCGCTCCAAAATTAAAGTTTTACTGACCGTTTTCTTTGATTTTCGCGGTGTCGTCCATTCTGAATTCCTTCCAGAAGGTCGAACGGTTAACAAAGAGTATTATTTACAAGTTATGAGACGTTTGCGTGAGGCAATTCGAAAGAAGAGGCCAGAATTGTGGCGCAATAATTCGTGGATTTTACACCACGATAACGCTCCATCACACACCGCGCTCACTATTTGTGAATTTTTGGCCAAGAACTCCACCAATACCATCAAACAAGCACCATATTCACCAGACCTTGCCCCGTGCGACTTCTTTCTCTTCCCAAAACTGAAAATTCCGCTCAGAGGTAGGCGTTTTGAATCGATTGATGCGATAAAAAAGAATTCGCTGGAAGAACTGAAAGCCATACATTCATCGGCCTATAAAAAATGTATGGATGATTGGATAAAGCGCTGGCATATGTGTGTTGCCTCTAATGGCGAGTACTTTGAAGGCGATAATAAAGATATCAATTAAAAATTGAAATAAATGCGTTTTTTTTTAAATTACCGGAACTTTTTGATCACAAGGTATATCCCCTGCGCTCGAAGGGATCTGCGTTTGTTTAAATAGGCCTAAACGTATTTAATTTGTTCTAAAAATTAAATCAAACTAAGCCGTTTAACTATGCTTGCAGGGGACTGTGATTTTCCAACTAGGCCTAATCTTATGTAAAATGTCTATAGAAATCAAATGCAGATGATTGTATCTACCGTACGAGTTGTTAAAAAGGAAGATGTTGCTGATTTTACCCCGCATCTCCAGTATTTTCAAATTAGGCCTTAGCTATGCACGAGGTAGCCTTTGCCCTTCTCAATAAATTTACCCGAGGTACCATGCATCTATAAGGTGAAAATCACAAGAAAATTGCACGTTCAAATTATTTTAAGTTCATAATTTATCTTGTTCATAATAATCACGTTAGGCTCCTCTTCTAAATGTTAGTTATTTTTACTGTACAATGCTTTTATATTTTTATATTTCATATACTTTTTAAGACAAGGTTTATTATTTTTCAATATTATGTGGCCCACAATCAACAATGTTCTCTAGTTGAATCGATGCGTCGAAATATTTCCGATCTATTGGTGCAAAAAATTTGAATATTTGTGTCAAAGGATAAACTTTATCTAGTAGAATTTGAAGTAGTTTGATCGCGTTTGCAAGTGATAGTTTGAAAAAGCATATCAGTTTATTAATTTTTTTTAATTCGATCAAAAAAAGTATTAATTAAAATTTTCCTAGTTTTTGGGTCCTAGCATTAAAAAAATGGACAAAAATTGCTGATTTTTCATGGGTTTACCTTCACCCGCACTGACAAAACTACCCATGCAGCATCACTCACAGTAACCCATGAGTCAGCAGACAACATTTGACAGACCTATCAGTCGAACTCTAACCGTGATGGCAAAATCAGTAAAGCAACTCGGTTCAGAAGTGTGCGCGTTCAAAGAACGGAACCCCGCCGCGTCGAAAACAGACATCGTGCGGCACTTTGTGAACGCCGGATACGCCCTGAGCAACAAGAAGCTCCAAAGGATGCTGAAGAGGAAGACCGAGGGAAAATTGGCTAAATCGCTGAGTGCGCTTGGCCGGTAGGTCGGTCCGGCCAAACAGTGAAAAAGTACCTGGCGAACATGAACATACATGTCAGGAAGAGGAAGTCGCGTCCACTAGTTTCGGAGCTGCAGGCAATGTCGCAGCGGCAGCGGCAGCGGCTGAATAAGATGGTCAATTTGATTTTCCCGGCGAATCGCGACGTGGCGGTGGTGATGGATGACGAGACCTATCTCACCCTGGATGGCAACGACTGGCAGGGCACTTCGTATTAAACTTCCCCCGCGAAGGAAGTGAGCTCCGAGGTGAAGTTCATTTCACACACCTAGTTCCCCAAAGAGGGGCTGCTGTGGCTGACAATCAGCGAGAGGGGGATGTCAAAGCCGCTCTTCCTTCGCTCCGGACTGGCCGTGAACGGGGAAATTTATAGTAAGAAATGCCTGCCGGAAGTCACGTCGTTCATCAAGAAATACCATAAGGGCGAAAGCGTGGTGTACAGGCCGGATCTGGCGTCGGCCCACTACTCAAAGCGATCGTTGGAGGAGATGGAGCGGCTGAATATCGATGTGGTACCCAAGTCGGTGAACCCACCCAACGTCCCCCAGCTGCGTCCCATCGAGAATTTCTGGGCCAACCTGAAGCGTAAAATCTACTCCAACAATTTTGTCGCGAAAACTGAGGAGGAATTGATAAATCAAACGAAGAAGGAACTCAAAAACATGCCTACACGCATGTTTTCGTCCGCCATGGCGAATGTTTCGGTTAACTGCCGGAAGGCCGCTCACAAGGGTGTAGAATTTTTTGGCAAGTAAGCTTAAATAATTACCTTCCATGGGAAATTTATCAAACGCAATTATCTGTCTTAGCTTTTTTTTTATCACCATCCGAAAAAAGTCCATTTTTTTTCAATGCAAACGTTACAATCGTTCTACTAATGCGCTAGTAAAAGTGTGTTTTTTAAAAGTGCTTAAAAAAAGCAAAAGTAAAATAATCACGAAGATTTGCCGAGCTTCTATCAAAGTCACCCCGTTTAACGGTGATTCAAGAAATTTCTAGGACATGTTTTAACCTTGTTTTCAGTTTCCATGTTATGCAGCTATTTTTTCTGCATGCAGGTGCAGAGAAAATAGCTAAATTTATTTGTCCGCAAAGATTCAGAAACTCTTCTCCGTTAACCTGGTTTTTGACTTTTCTGTTAATGTTATGTGCCATTTGGCTCCGATTTTCAACTTAATAATCCGTTCATTGAATCAAACTAGTTTTTTTTATCGAAACATAATTTTTTTTTCTCGTTACTAATACGCAACCATTAACATATGTTTGATGGCTGTAAGTTCCTAAATTTTGTTTAAAATTAAAATTCATCAACGACAGGCCCATAACAGTGGGGTGGCTGTATATTATGCACGTTTTGCCAGAACCTGTTCCAATCTTCGTTAGTAGTTCTTTGCTCTTCGTGGATCAACACCTATACGCTTTTTGCAAGTTTGATCATTGTTAATTCGTCTTTCGGGCACACAAGAGCCAGTTTAAGCAGCAGCAGTTGCCGAAATAGTGATTTCAATCCAGTGAAAATGGCTCGTGTGATATTATCTGCAATAGCCTTGACCTTGTTCAGTGGGTTAGTTTTAGCAGCGCCTGTGAGCAAAGAAGAAAATGTCCAGCTTAAGGTTGTTGACGAGTTGAACAACTTCAAAACGGATAGGTTTAACTGGAGGTAAATAATGCTACGCGTAAATTGCAATATTTTGAACATATTTTAAATCTTCCTTTCAATTTTGCTTAATTTAAGTTATGTGCTGAGTGACGGTCGACAAGTTAGACAAAATGCATATACAAAGCAGTTAGAAGACGGAACGGAGTTTCTGGTGATCGACGGTTTCTACAGTTACGTGGGACCCGATGGTGTGAAGTATTCGGTTAGTTACTACGCAGATGAAAATGGGTATCACCCAACTGTTATAGGTATTGTGCCATCGAATTTAAGGTGTCTTTTTGATACATATTATTTATTTTTTTACAGTTGGTAACCAGCCATTTGCGCCAGAAGGCCCTCAGTCTATAGATCCAAAAGTTTTGGCATCACTTATTGGATAACGAAAAGACTGCTCACATCCAATTTTGACTAACCGATACCAAGAAACAAGGATAAACAATAGTAATCGAGCATGAGAAAATCATATTGTATGTTATTAAATTTACTTCGACAAATCATCCATATTCTTCTCCAAAAATTGGAGCTCTGTTTTAGTTGCGAACTCGTACTGCACCAGACTTTAAAAGTTTATATGGGATTTACTATGACAGAATCAACCAATTTGTATTCATCTTCCTTGATTTTTTCATAAAAACAAACGGTTATGATTTATTTAAAAAAATTATCACCAGCATGTTTCATGTTTGGATTGAACGTCAAGTAAATTAGTTACTTATTGATTTCCAAGCCAATAATTTTCTGATTTGAATGATCAAAAGCTTTTAAACCAGTGGTGCCAGCTTACTGTATGACCTGGCAACTTTGTGTTTTTGGCTCTATTCTTCACACACGGTGCACCTAGTGCTGTGCATTTTCTTGACGGTTATTATACAACGACCATCATCTTCTCATGATCATGTCAACTCACGAATGATGATCAAAAGCATCACTTAAAAACAACTTATTGTGATGAAAGCCTCAATGATAAGCGGAGAATAAGATTTGTGGACAGTATAAAAGTGAATCACTCACTAATTATTTCTGTTCTGCAAGTGAAATGGGAGAACATTATTTCCTGCTCAAAAGATGTTAAGCTCTCTACATACAGGACACGTTCTTCTTTAGCATATCACTATGCTCCTCGTAATAATCAGAAAAATATATTATTTGGCAAGTATACAGGGTATCTGAAAATTATCCGCACAAACTTTGACAGCATGTTTCTACACAGCCAAAAGAAGCGGCAATACACTTTACGCTAGAAATTTTTGCTTCACTTACACCGGATCAGTATTTCATTTTCACGGATAGTCTCAGTTCTATAGAGGCTATTCGGTCCTTGAGGCCGATAAAACACTCCTCGTATTTTCTCATGAAAATACAAAAGCTTCTAAGTGCTTTATCTTCGCGTTATTTTATCATCACCTTTGTATGGGTCTCATCTCATTGTTCAATTCTGGGCAATAAGAGAGCGGACTCGCCTGCAAAGGTGGGCGCTATAGAAGGCGATATTTACGATCGACAAATCGCCTTCAATGATTTTTTTCCTATTTTTCGTCAACAATCACACGTCAGCTGGCAGTATAAATGGAGTCAAGGAGATTTGGGGCGATAGCAACATTCTATCATCCCAAAGGTGTCGAATAAATCTTGGTATGGGGGGATGGATGTGGGTTGAGACTTCATTCGTGTGATATCTCGTCTCATGTCCAATCATTATTCTTTGAACGCTCATTTATACCGTGTTGGGCTGAGCGACAGCAATCTCTGTGAATGTGGACAAGGTTACCAGGACGCAGATCACATTTTTTAAAAACTATTATTTGATTGATACCATGAAAGCAAATCAGTGAAAACGAAATGAAAGGTTCTTTTGAACCGTTTGTCAGAGGGCCGGTACTGTTAACCGATGAAAAAATATTGACTATTGAGCAACATCATAACCACCAAAATGATCGTAAATTTCTTTCAGCTGCTTCCAAAAATCGTGGATGTATTTCAAGGAGCCATCACCGCGCTTCCCGTAGCTTCCGGGAAGGTAAGACCTGGTCCTTCGGAAAGTAAGGGGTTGGTGTCAGGCCCTGCGAACCAAACCGTAAAAAACAATCTAGCAGCGGAAAGTCAACAAGGGAATAAACAAGCGACGAAAAAGGACTTGTGATTGAAAACTCCGTACTTGGAATTGTAAATCTCTCAACTTCATCAGAAGCACACGCATACTGTCCGATGTACTGATGGTCTGCGGTTTCGGCTATGTAGGTCTGCAGGAGGTGTGTTGGAAGGGACCCTCGGTGAAAACGTTTAGAGGTAATCATACCATCTACCAGAGCTGCGGCAACACACGTGAGCTGGGAACAGCTTTCATCGTGATGGGCAAAATCTAGAAGCGCGTGATCGGTTGGTGGCCGATCAACGAAACAATGGGCAGGTTGCCCTTTTACATTTAATATTTTCTTTTTTACACAAAAATACCCTTCCCACTACATTTTTTTTCCAATTTTCCCTTCCAAACCAACCATCAATAACCACCTTTTTCCTTTTTAACTTCCCCATAACTTTTCTATTATTCCATTTTCTTTTTTCCTTTTTCCTTTTTTTTAGTATTTTTTATCCCCTCCCACTACAAAATATTCACCCTCTTTTCCAAATCTTTCTTCTTATTTTTTTCAAAACCCTTTTTGAGCCACATGCGCAACGTGCCATGTAGAACGCAACACAATGTCAACATTCAATACTATGTTTTTTTTTTTACGAGCAAAAATTTTTTTTCGGGTTTCCGTTTTTCATTGGTGTTGCTCAAAGTTTCCAGACTATTCACACATTGGAGTTATCGGCCTGTTTGTCTTCGTAACTTCAGCTAGTAAACGTTTCAATTGCACATTATCATTCAACAGTGATGACGATTGAAATATATCCAAATGAAATGTACACTACCGACCACATGTGTTTTGATATGGATGAAAAAATAATCAACACATAATCAGATCAAATTAGGTAAGCGTTCATTTTTAGAGGTTGTGGTTATTGCATAGGCCAAACAAAGAAAATGGCTTAAAGTGTTCATTATGCAACCTCTATAAGCTATGACTTTTATAGTAGAGACTATTGCTATTTTAGTCTTAAACAAGGATCACTCAAATAGAGAGAGCATAATATTTTCATTTTCGGGTGTTCTAACTAATTAATATAGATAAAATAGCTACATGCGTAAAACTGAAATAAATTATCCCAAACAAAATAAACAGTTGTGAGATTACTAGTTGTATATAATAAACATAAGCTGTTATGTTTTTGAATGATTGATTCAATGATTCCACAAGAAACCCGTAGACCCAATTGTAAGGACAAAACTTTTGCTATGTTCCCAACTATAGTATAACCTAATATACTTATCCCATAGTGAAACTTTGGTACCGTGGAGTACCCATATTCTGCGCACCTAATGCCCTAATATTGCGCATTTTAAAACATTCCAATCTAATGTTTAGTTGAGTATTCTTTGAATTTAGTTCTACATTTAAATAGATGTTGTCCTCTTGTGTATGGGATAAAATGAAAAGTTTGACAATCTTGCAATTAAGTGCAAATTTTTTGCAAAATGCGCATAATTAGGCGCTGCGCAGAATTAGGGTACTTTACGGTATTGTATATTTTTCAAATAGCTTATTTAAATCAAAACCCAAGCATCAATATCTGTATAGTAGGGATTCTAATGTTTTGAATATGGGATAATCGATTGATCTTAAGCGCAAATAATCATAATAAAGTTGTTTTAAAGTTGTTCAACCTAAATTGGTTACATAAAATTTTGTAATGAGTTAAGCGAATAAAGCTTCAAATGAAATGCTTAGAGTAACAATCAAAACAAACATTATCAGGATTTGTTTTAACGACCAACTTAAATGATGAGACAAAGTTTTCGTATTTTGAAAGGAATTTATTTAACTTCTCGTACAGAACAGGAAACGACTTACTATGCACCTTTAAACAATCATATGATTGAATTTTTCTAGCTAGTGGTCTTTCGTCATAAAAAAAAATGCAATTAAATAATTTCAATTGATTGCTTTTAAGTTCTACACAAATACATGTTTAGAACGATTTGATATTTTCCACCCATGCTAAGATAACTTCACTGAGAAACAGTTGTGTCCAAAGAAATCGAAATAACACATTTTATTTTATATTTTAATACCATTGGAAATTTTTAGGAATTTAGTAACATAGGGGAAGGTGCTCTCATGTGGGTCTATAGATTTAGGATTCGGCCTATGCCTAAAGTTCTAAGTAAATATAAATTCACTATTTTTACCCTGAACTCAAAAATATAAAGTAGTATTGTCTCACTGGCATATCAATATTAGGAAAAATTAAAGACAGGCAATTTTTAACGATAGGCCGAATTATAGAATAGAGCACTTTCCTCCAACAAAATTTTATTTTATTATTCCGTTTCGGTCCCCACTCAATTGTTCTTCAGTTTCTTAAGTAAAAAAAACATGGTGTGGCTTCTGAATTATTCTAATTCTTTGTTCCAATGAATTGAACACTTTTGTTGAAGGCGTATAGGACATTGCTGTTTTACTTGTAATGCCAGTCAAGCATGATCTTTTCAGTACGTTATGTATATCCTTTGAACAAATAAGCAGCTATTAGTTTATTTTAACATTAAATTTATTTATATTTAATTATGTGGAATTCAGAAGCTTTTTAATTCTTAATTAATCAGGTATACGTAAACAAAGAAAACTCACTATCAAACTACTACTATCGCTATTGTCCAGATATCTATAATTTAAAGTTGTCTGTATAAATAAATATCATCGAAGAACTTCACATGTTGAGAATGGATACATAATTATTTTAGCCGGTTGTGTATTTGGTTTGTTCGATGACTCCATATGCCAACATTTTGCAATACAAAATGAGATTACAAAATTTCACTCATTCCTCTACAGTTTGAACCTAACATGAACCTGTAATGATTTACAATTCAAATGAATCCGAAATCTGATTTTAACAATTATAAACATAATTTTACACAATTTTTTCTGTTTCAAATTCTGAAACAATGCTCTATTCTCGAGGATTTATTCAAGGGTGTTTATATTTTTAGTAGTACAACAGAAAATTGATCAATAAATTTGAAAGCGTTTAAAAATAAACTTATTCCAATACGATTTTCAGATCATTCTACTTCTCAATATTTTGATCACGAATGTTTGGTTGATTACGATGTCCATTGAAAAAAAGTTATCCTTGCATTCAATTAAACATCGGTATCATTTTACTTTTTTGCAACGCGATTTGCAATATTTGAAAGTCTTACAAAATGCTATTGCAACTCTGTAGAAACAACGTCAAGTTGCAAATAGGCTCCATCCTTGCGCTTTTTCCGTTGCTGTTGTGTATGATTATGCGGTACATAGCCAAACAAAACTATCCCTAATATGTTTCAAGAGAGATTTTTCTGCTCTATTGAAACAAGTTGTGCTACTTGGAGGACAATTTCTTTTCCATCGCTGAAAGCCCGCACTTTTCCCTTAAGACCCCTCATTACATTTTGTGCAATGGTGGAGCCGACCTTTTTGGCCACTTTCATCCATTCTTTCTTCAACTCCAGCTCGTTCTTAAACACCTTGGACGATTTTCGAACTTTGGACTTCATTATGGCCCAAAATTTTTCCACCGGACGAATCTCTGGTGAATTTGGGGGGTTGGCGGTTTTTGGTACAAAAACAACGTTATTGTCTCTGTACCAATCCAACGTCGATCGCGCGTAATGGCATGATGCCAGGTCTGGCCAAAATAATTTCTCGCCTCCGTGGGACCGCAGGAAGGGCAACAGACGCTTCTGGAGGCACTCGGTGCGGTAAATTTCGCTGTTGATGGTACCCGCTGTGATGTACGGTTTACTCAGTTTACCGCATTGGCATATGGCCTGCCAGAGCAAGTTTTTTTTGGCGAATTTGTCCACTTTTTTCTTCCTTATGTCATCCGGAACATCAATCCGTGATTTAGCAACGTAGAACTCCAGCCCCAGTATCTGCTTTGCGTCTGCCTTGATGTAGGTTTCGTCATCCATAACCAAACACATCGGTTTCGTTAACCACTCTCGATAAATACAGATTCCTTGCGCGGGATTTGGCCGCCGTGTTTTGTTGATCACGCCGGTTCGGTGCCTTGCGGACCTTGAATACACGAAGCCCAGCTCGTTTCATGGTTTGCTGAACGAACCAGGTGGAACACTTTGCCTTCAGAGCCACGTCGCGAATCGAAAGGTTCGGATTACACATAAAGACGAGACACAGTTGTATGGGTGATTCCCAGTTGTCTTCCGATCCATCTTATAGTCGCAGTCGGATTTTCCATGACGGCGCGCAAAATTCTCCGGCGATTTTCTTCTTGTTTCGATGACATCTCAATAACCACTGAACCGATTGTTATGAAATTTTGCACATATAAACAATTCACTCCAAACTAGTTATACCTAGATTTTCATCAATGTTTAACTACGGACAAAAAAGTTACATACGGATAAAAATAGAGTACAGGCCTCACTCCAGCACAGCCTTCCTAATCGCTACACATGGAGATCACCACAGCAGACGGAATTGCAAATCGACCTCGTTCTCATTGATGGTCGGCACT
Organism: Aedes koreicus; assembly: GCA_024533555.2. Lineage (NCBI taxonomy): Eukaryota > Metazoa > Arthropoda > Insecta > Diptera > Culicidae > Aedes > Aedes koreicus. The sequence goes on along the minus strand of JAHHFK020002758.1, from coordinate 134,378 downwards.
TCTCCGATATTATTGACGACAGAACCTATCGTGGCACTAACATCGCCTCTGATTATTACCTGGTGATGGTTAAACTGCGCCCAAAACTCTCCGTCATCAACAATGTACGATACCGATGGTCACCTTGGTACGGCCTAGAGCGGCCGAAACAAGCCAATGTTGCCACTGCGTACGCGTAGTATCTTGAGGCAGCGTTGCTGGACAAGCGTGAGCTCAATGGTACCCCTCTTGAGGACTGCTGCAGTACTGTCAAAGCAGCCATAAACAACGCAGCTGAGAACACCGTCAGGTACGTAGAACGGAGTCAACGAAATGATTGGTTTGACGAGGAGTGTAGAAAGATTGTGGAGGACGCAGTGTGGTCAGCAAGGGACCCGGCAGAACGTGGAATGCTACAACCGGAAGCTGAAACAACAAGCCCGCCTTTTCCGGGAGAAAAAACGCCGTCTGGAAGCAGCGAAGGGTGCCGTGAACCAAACTGTGCAGGGGTAAGGATGAAAGCATCTTGACGGACGGACGTGAGGTAATTGATAGGTGAAGGTAGCGTAACGTAATCAGTGAGGAACAAGACAGCGGAAGCAATGACTAATTGAGTACTGCAGATGTGGGGAATTGCCCCCTCTCATGATGAGGGAAGTCAGGGATGCCATCAGCTCAAGAACAATAAGGCAGCTGGTAAGGATTGTACCGGAACTGAACTCATCTAGATGGCCCTGGAAAAGTTGAATATTTGTCTGCTGATAGTCGGAATCAGGAGACAGGAGACAGAACAGCTACCGAAAGAGTAGAAAGAAGGGGTCACATGCCTCATCCACAAGAAAGGCGACAAGTTGGAGTGTGAGATCTTTCGAGCGATCACCATTCTGAATGCAGCACAAAGTGATATCCCAGATCATCTTCCTTCATCTATCACCTATAACGAACAAGTTCGTGGGAAGTTATCAAGCCGGCTTCGTCAACGGCCGCTCGACAACGGACCAGATCTTTACCGTACGGCAAATCATCTCGAAATGCCGTGAATTCCAGGTCTCTACGCACCACCTGTTCATCGACTTTAAGGCAGCGTCCGACAGTTTTTTGTTGTTGTTTTAGGAGGGACTTTAACCAATTGGTCATTCGTCCCTGAAAACGTACGACAGTATCGACCGCATAGTGATATGGAAAATCATGGACGAGAACGGCTTCTCCAGGAAGCCAACAAGAATGCTTAGAGAAATGATGGACGGTGTGCAAAGCTGCGTGACGATTTCAAGTGAACGATCCAGTTCGTTTGAATCTCGCTGTTGGACTTCCGACGAGGTAATGGTCTTTCCTGCCTTCTGTTCAATATCGGCCTAGAAGGTGTCGTGCGACGAGCCGGGTTTTATAGCCGGGGAACGATTTTTACGAGATCCAGACAATTTGTTTGCTGCGCGGATGATACGGAAATTGTCGGCCGAACATTTGAAACGGTGGCAGAATTGTAACGTGAAGGAAGAACTGGAGGTGAATGCGTCGAAAACAAAGTTCATGCTAATAAATAGGCGCCACCAAGCGTGACAGGACTGGTCTAAAGACTGTATTCGATGAAATTTGGACACACGCAATTGTTCGTAACTTTTTAGCGTGTGGGTAAAAATTATTTGATTTTAACTGAATGTATTTCATTGTGTTGTGTCCATTGTGTAATGAGTTTCGTGAAAATCGGTCAAGTGATTTCAGTGATGGCTTCGAAAGAAAAAATAGTGCGCCAACAAATTTTGGGTACTCACTTCGAAAACCCAAACGCTTCTCATCGATGGATCGGAAAACAGCTCGGAATCGCACATTCAACCGTATTTCATGTGATCAAAACGTTCAAGGACCGTAAGACAACCAAGCGGAAAAATGGTATTGGCAAAAAACGTGGCACATCAAATCCGGAGAAGGCCAGGATGGTATTGAACCAATTTAAGCGTTATCCCAACATTTCGATCAGGGATGTTGCGAAAAAGGCGAAAGTTTCAGTTTGTTTTGTGCAGAAAACAATGAAACGTTCTGGATTACATGTGTACAAGGTCCAGAAGGCACCAAACCGGAGCGATAAACAGAACTCGGTGGCCAAAACTCGTGCAAGAAAACTGTACAGGGAGTGGCTCACAAAACCGTCCTGCATTGTGATGGACGATGAGACCTACATTAAAGCCGACACCAAACAAATGCCAGGACAGGAACACTACGTCGCCACCTCTAGTTGGCCGTCCGAGAGTGTACGGAAGAAGAAACTGTCGAAATTCGCCAAAAAATTCCTTGTCTAGCAAGCGATCTGCGGATGTGGCAAAATGGGTCAGCCCTTCATCACCTCTGGGACCGTCAACGGACAAATCTACAAGGACGAATGCCTCCAAAAACGACTTCTGCCCTTCTTGAGATCTCACGATGGCCCGACACTGTTTTGGCCGGATTTGGCATCTTGTCACTATGCCCGCCCCTTCTTAGACTGGTACAAAGATAATAATGTAGTTTTTGTACCAAAAGACGTCAACCCTCCAAACACTCCGGAACTTCGCCCAATTGAAAAAATTTGGGCAATCATGAAGGCAAAGCTCGTTAAAACTCCAAAACTGATAGAAAATGAACTTGAACTAAAGAAAGTGTGGTTAAAAGTAAGTAAGCAAGTCGATCCTATCATTGCCCAAAATTTGATGAAAGGGGTCAAGGCAAAGGTGCGGGCATTTGTGTTGGGAGAAGAGGTTCAATAAATCAATGACGTCAAAACTTAACCATTTAGTAGTATTTTATTTCCAGAAAGTTTAAAAAGAAGGGCTCAAGGAAAAATTTTGGTGACCTATTTTGTGTGTCCAAATTTCATCGAATACAGTCTTTAGGTAGCAGTGTTACTATAGACGGGGATAGTGTCAAGGTGGTGGATGAACTCGTTTTCCTTGGACCCATGCTTACGGCCGACAACAACATTAGCCCTGAAATACGAAGGCGCATCATCAGTGGAAGTTGTTTGTACTATGGGCTCCAGAAGAAACTGCGGTCAAAAACGATTCACCCGCGCACCAAATGTAACATGTACAAAACGCTTATAAGACCGGAGATTCTCTACGGACATGAGACTTTGACCATGCTCGAAGAGGACTTGCAAGTACACTTGGTGCATTCGTTGCGGCCGTTCTGGATCGGAGAGGCCCATGGCAGTGTAGCATGCGAGTGTGAGATAGAAGGAGACAGTACGAGCTGGTTACCTTGAAGCACCGTGAAGGCTTTTTTTGCTGCTGGGGATCGTCCATTTTAAATCCAGTCTCCAATTAACGGTTTCTTTTTGTCCACGGCGCACAGTGGGACGAAATAAAAAAAAACCTGGGACATGGGTATTTGCGGCGAAACTATTAGGTATGACCCATTGATGTATTTTACAATGTTTCTACATTTTTTGAGTACTTTATTTTTGTGTTAACAAATTTGATTTAAGGGGCCTATACACCTAGATAAAAACAAAAACTTACTTTTTAATATCTGGTTCAAATCGATAACATTAAAACAATTAAAACATTGTAGATTAGGTCCTTTTAAGAAACTTCGTAGAAGACAAAAACGTTCTATCTGTTAACTGGACGAAGTGTTAGGGTGAAAAAGGAATGAAAAATGTAATACCCCCTTAAAATCGTTTGTTTTATCATAGCTCTTTTATTTAAATTTCCCATTTTTTTTATTTCTTCATAGTTTCAAGTATTTCAAAAATACACTATTTTGTAGAAGACAGTTAATCATTATCTCTTCATTTAAAGGATTGACGTCGGTTTTAACGATTTTTTAAGCTCTCTTCGAGGATGTGTAGATTACTGGTTAGCAAGTTTTAGCAGCTAAACTTAACGTTTATTTATTCAGCAACTGATACCCTTTAAAATTATGTACAAATTATAGGGGGATCCAAGAGGGCACTTAACAAATTTTCAAAAAACTAACCACGCTTTTTATTATTTTATGTTACATATAAAGTGATTTTTTCATCTTTTTGAATAAATATTTAGACGTGCTATTAATACTATAATTGTTATGTCTGTTTTCTCCGTACATGGAGTAATGATTGGATTGCCCAAAGCAGCGGGTCATTATTGAGAGTATCATTTACACAAACGGGAATTATTCTTAAAACAGCAGGCAAGAGCAATTTAAATCCATTGAATTTGTTGAAGACACTCTATATCTCAGAGCGGTTCTTTCGGGTACTTTTTTGTAAGAACAAAGAGAAATTTAAATGCCTTTTCACTTGAAATGCACATAAAAAGGATAATTTTCTTTTCTTTATAACTGATATCACCGGTGTGGGCGTTAAAGTTTGTAATCTTCCGATGCACAGCTACGCAAATTTCTGACAATTCTTTCAATGCCGGAAAAATTGCAGGCAAAACTTCTCTGGCTCTACTTACCACAAAAACCCAGAAGCACGCTGGTCAACCGATCGATACGACAGCCAACTCACACCAATCAAAAGCTGGACCCCGGCCAAACTTTTACTAGCACTGGGACGACAACACAGGCAGCGGAAGCAGCAAACCACCAGACATCTTTTTGTGTCCATGTTTGGTTTCCGGACCGTGTTTGTGTTTACTTTCCCATTCTTATTTCGACCACCATTATTGTGCGCCGGAGAGCATCTTCTCCCTCCGTGGCTTAGCTTAGCTATCCACCTTAGGAACCGATTGTTCGCTGACTGTTGTTGTTGCCCCAAAGACTCTTCTGTGTGTTTCTTTCAGTGGCCATTTTCATCCCATCTTTTCCTTTGAATACTCTATCGATACTTCTTATGATGAGGCGATGGGTGGCGGAAGAGCAAATGGTAGGTACTCGACCAACAAAGGAAAGGAGTTTTTGGTTTTGGGTTGTTTATTTTCTGTCTAAATGAAAATGAAATGGTTTTCCTTCCTCTCGGTTACGGCATCTGCTGAGAAGTCCACAATCTCCGTCCGTCGGTTGTCCGGTGCTTTGTTGTGTATGAGATGCCGGTATGTACGGAAACAAAACACCATCTAGCCTGGTACGAGTCCAATCCAATCTTGGGGCAAACGTAGAGCAATGGTATTTATGTTTTCAATTTGTGCGCATAATTCGTTCGACCAAAGTTCCAGGACTATGAATAATGTAGGAAACAACTGTTTTCCTTGGTTTGTACAAACCTTTAGAAGTGAACTTTTCCGTCGATAAAGGGTAGTCCAGATGGACACATGTTTGTTTGGTTCAATGGGTTTGACGTTTAATTTGATGCCACACGAAATCAAGCGCGAATGAACTTCAAGCAATCGCCAAACTTAACGGGCCGAATTGGAATGGCCCACATGCTCCCCAGGAGAAACCCAATGTATTTTATTGAGTGTCTGATAGTGTTGTAAAACATGCACGAGGGCCAATCTCACACTTCACGTGAGATAACATCGGAACCTGTTCGATAGTTGTGGCTTCAATATAAAACATTTGCAACTGCGTGAATCGTTATTAGTTCGTATTCGTGCTTCTTCTGAAAGAGTATAATCTATCAGCTTAGGGTTAAGATGTGTTGTGTATCAAAAAAGTCGCTTGTCACGTGCTTCGCAATGCTGACAATAATTGCAGTCCATGCACAGGATGATGCGATCGTGTTCCAGGAACGAGACCCATCAGCAATTCATGATATATTGGAAGCACTCATCGATCAAGGGTGAGACAATCAAATTTTTTTCGACGTCAGTTATGCAATTAACGTTAATCGATGAATTTCAATCATTTTTTTCAGAGTGTCGTTGAAAGATCATCATGTGCTACAACGTCGAACGAAAACCAGTGTTTACGTTAACGAAAGTTTCCATTTTGTGTCGCTTAATGGAGAGGAGTTTGTTGTCGACAATGAATCCGTTTACGGTAAGTTTGAGTAGGTTTTGAGCCATGGTCAATTGACATTACTGTTGTTGCTTAAAATTCACTTTGCAGATAGTAGTAAAATAAAAGTGGTATCCAAGTTTCATCCAGAGGATGAAGATACTGCTAAACTGCTCTTATCATTGCTGGGAGGAGGAAGCATCAAGTCGGTGACCATTAAAAAGCCACGGAACGGATAGATTTCACATAGACAATGCACTTATGTTCTTATTTAATGTTACACAAAATGGACAAATCAATCACGGAAATCCACAACATTGCCAGGCAGAAGAAATGTTGCCCTACAAATTTATGGTATTGAATTGTGTAATTTATTTGAAGAGCTTAGTGTCGTGTTAGTATTGTCCAGGAATGCCCGTATTAGAAAATGGTAGGACAGGTAAAAAGACTGAATATCAATAGACTGGGATAGAATATTGTGTTGTTATACAAGTGATTTTTGTTCCTAATACTTTATATTGTAAAATAATCTAAAAGTATCGAAATAAATAAATTTTCCTTATGACGATCTGTTTATGCGCAGCTCTGAAAGAATCTTGAATTAACATTTGCTTTCTAATTTTGCTTTGGAAGATGTTAACCAAAAAACGATAATTGATAAACAGTCAATTTTTAGATTCTTAACGCCCTCCAGTTTTTTAGATTCCTCTCACTGAATTAAAATTATTCCATATCCTTGAATTAACATTTGTAACTTGATGATCTATTTTAGTTGGAGTCAAGAATATAATCGTGGAAATCTTCATTCGAGGTAGTGGTTTTTTAAGGTAGTAGAATTTGAGTAATGCGTCAATCGGAGTAATGCATTTCGGGATGATTGCATTCGAGAAAATTGAATTCGGAGTAGTTTAGTAGAGTCTTCGAAGAATTTACTTTATATTCTGTTCTTGTTCCGAAGCTATCGCTGTAACCACTTGATCGATTATTATATTGATGAAATTCTGCCGGCGTTGATGTGAAGGTCGCTGAATGCATGATGTATGATATGTACTACCACCAATTGTAGCACGGAAACTTAGCCCAACAGCAATGGGCTCTCCTCCCTGTTAGACTTGTTCAAGCTTTAATAACCACTGATTATCCTAATCATGCCATTGTATGAAGGGCCAAAAACGGATTGAGTGGATCGATAGGCAACATCACTTATACGTTTCCACAGGGATATAAAGAATCTCCTTCCAATAACAAGATTGAATAATTGGTCAAAAGAGCGAGCTATCTAACATTCAATTGAAAGGGAGTTAAGTACAAATGGACATGAAAAACAATAAGTACTGTTTAAATTATCTATGAAGTAAAATCAATAAAACAATACTATCAAATATAATAATATTGTGAGTTATGATAAAGTAATGACAAAGATTGAACCTGTAGAATCAGACACTAGCCAATGGTACACAGCACTGCATGAATCAGATCAGCTCAGATTTGGTAAAATGTCCCTTTGCAAACTGGAAATGGATAATACATTCATTAATAAGTGCATAAGCCTACCACAGATTCCGTTGCAGCTTCTTGTATTCAAGTCACTAGATACTTCTAAATCATAAGAGGGGAAGAAGGGATCAAAATGATAATTGGACATATAAGACATAATAATTAAAAGTAAATATAATCTATTGGGTAAACATTATAAAATAATATTTATGTTAATATATAAATCACGAAAACACAAGTAATGATAAAAATGGTAATGATGATAATGAAGATGAATGGTAATGGTAATGAATAAACAATGTCATATAAGATAATATATACAGTGAAGGGATATTATTATATGAACTGAAAATTACATGTGTGCCGACTACAGTTTCGTTGCAATTGTAGGCAAACTTGCGCATCCTTGATGAACCAGAAAATATTGACAACGTATGACAGCCATGAGAAAAAAAAATGAATTTCAAATTTTATTTTACACTACCTGATGACCTGATAGTACTTCCCAAATTTCGATAACCTGAAACCAATTCATATGCAATAATATACTATCATATCATAACAAAATTCCAGCAAATTACATACAAAGCTAGTGTTTTTAATTTTTCTTCAAATACATTCAAATCGGCCCAGTGGTTGCTGAGAAACACTCCTTTGTTTTAAGAGTCAAAGACATTTTGTGAAATTTCGTTGTAGACGGAGAATGACACTAGCTTATGAAAAGGGATAGTTTAATGATATTTTTTTTTATTGATATTACTTTAAAATTATCTCAAAAACTGCTACATTGAAAAAAATGCTCACCAAGAGCCATTCGACTTGACAATACCTGAAAAATCTTTTTGTATTACTATGATATTATAATTCCTACAAAAACCTCATAATGTTAAAATTTTGAGATTTTTAGTTTTGGAAACTTCTTTATTTGAAGTTGTTCCATCTTCATTCATTGCCAAGTGAACAAGCAATCTTTCGCACTCCGTAGTTTTCGATGTTTTTCACAGTTTGTTTCTACAGAATTCATTTTTTTTCCTCGATATTAATTCCATTGAGTTTTTATTCGGTGAAGAAGAAAACGTGAGCCTTAAGTAGCGCAATAACGATAAGTTATCAATTGCAATTGGCAAGTGACAAACCATTTAGTTCCGCATTTCTACGTAGCCACGCTCATCAGCAGTCCGTTTTGTGTTTGCGTTCCACGCTGCACCATTTGCCGGGAGAAACATGAGGATAGAGCCTTTGCAGACAGTCCACCAAAACGTGCTTTGTGCAAGGGAAATCCTCCTCATGCTCTCTCGTCGGCGTTCAAATAACTCGGGGAAAAATAAGAACGCTCGCTAAGACAGCGTTCCAGGTAATCTTTCGCAGAAATGGTGAAAAAAGCCTCACCATTACCCAACGCAAGTACAAATCCCTTTGCTCCTCTGTCGGATAACGAGTCTGATTTTGATTTGGCTGAAGAGGGAGCATCATTCAGTTTTCCGAAAGCTGCTTCACGGAAGCGAAGACGCGTCCGCCCACGAAATGTTGCTGAGCAGGAGACCCAAATCAGCTTGTCCATTCCAAAGCAAGGTGATAAGAACCCACCATCAGTGCAAGGATTACCTATGTCTGCAGGACTATCTTCAGCCGGTTGCCCCGAGAAAATAGCCTACGTGATGGCTTGTTGTAGCAGGGCCAGTCGATCTCAATGAGGACCTTCGGAAGACTACGGCCAGAAGGCCACGTGTCTTCACATGACAAGAGACTGGCGACTCCACGAACTCTATGTCCAGTCAACAATCATTTCAAAGAATGATGGAAGAAATGAAAATCCAATTCCTCCTGGTTTTCATAGTACCAACTATACACAGGACTTCCCCCCCTTGTTTCAAAACCCCAAATCACCCCACCAATTTTTTGAAGCAATCAACAATAAAGTGACCCTCTTTGCAGCAATCATTTCTTTCGATGGATAATTTTCCAAAAGAGGTCGGAGATTTGATCACTGTTCTGGAGTGGAATAGTCGAAGTCTTGTTCCTAAATTGGTATCTTTCTAATGTTTAGCTCACGATACCGCTTATGACGCATTCGCAATTTGTGAAACATAGCTCACTTCTGAAATCGAGCTTCCTTTCTCATGATTTCAATATTATTCGTCTTGATCGTGAGGATCCACGTGGAAGAGTAGTAACTGTTGTGGATCATAAAGTGCTATTCGGTTTATAGAGTGAATTTTCTTCAAATTTCAGGTATTAAAGTGGTCGCATGTCAGGCTCTTATTAAAAGTAAAAGCCCTTGCATTGCTGCTGTGTATATTCTTCCTAGAGCCTCAATTAACCAAAAACAACTTTCAGATATTTGTTCGGTTCTTCCTACTCCACGGTTTATCATGGGAGATTTTAACTCTCACGGTACAGGCTGGGGAGAACTGTACGATGACAACCGGGCTTTCTTGATACATGACCTCTGGAAAACTTCAATATGCCAGTTCTCAACAATTGAGAAGTTACACGTTTGGCTGGTCCATCCTCAGTTGGCAGTAGATTAGACCTCACACTTTGATCGAATTCATTATCGTTATATATCACATGAAATGTGATTCAGGATCCTGACGGTAAAGATGACCTCGTCCATAAATATTTCGATTATCACCGGGTTCCATCCGTCGAAATCTATCAATGATGCCAATGATATAACACGTTACATCAATTGGATAAAGTCTAGGACAGCCGTAGATGAAGCCTTAACGATGGTAGAAGGGCTTCAACCGCTGAAGGAATATATCTTCCTCTTCAACCTGATCTTAGACAGCAATGCATCGAGGTTTATTGTAAAAAGTCCGACGCGTTTAAAATTTTCGATAGACGTGAAACACTTGAAACACGGTCTCGAACGCGAAATTAAGAGCCTCATCAAAGCCAAGAAAAGCGAATACTGGCGAAAATTCATGGAGAGGCATTGCGTGTGAAGTCGATGAATACTCTTTGGAGTACTGCGTGAAGATTGCGTGACCAATGGATCCTCAAGTTCGCGCGAAAAGTCTACAGTTTCTCGATTTAGTTACATAGGTCTCCCCTATGGATAATGTGGGGGAGGTAGCTCATCCAAACTACTGGTCCGCCTCTAGGCATCTTGCTATGAAGTACCAGGTTGGTCTCCACCGATTGCCTGTCCATCTGCCAAATTTGGAAGATGTGTGCATTGAGCTATTTCTAACTATAATTATCCTTCCTCTATATCACAACACATCATAAATCTTTGGAGAAAACTTAGTTGTTTTTTTTTTGGAAGCATGACTCAGCGCAATCGATGCTTCAAATTTCAGGTACATTGATAACCCATTCCATGTTAGTTAAATATCTTTAAGTCTGGTTCGATTTTAAGTGCACCTGGGGATCCAACATTTAATGTCTGAAGCGAAAGTGCCAACAAAGGATCAACTTTTTTCGAAAAATTACCGGAACCTGGTGGGGAGCATATCCGCAAGATCTTCTAACGTTGTACCGGACAACGATTTTGTCGGTTATAGAGTACGGTAGTTATTGTTTTCAGTCGGTGGCTCGGTCGCACATCATCAAACTGGAACGTATTCAGTATCGGTGTCTTCGTATTGCGTTAGGTTGACTCGCTGGCATGTTGCCACTATCGAATCGGTTTTCAGAATTATCTCTCCAACCAGATGTGAAGTTATGAACCCCCGGGTTATCGGAAATTTTGAGAAGCTTCTTGAGTTAAATCCGCAAACTCACTTAACTGACTTTGTACCACTTGTACGTAACACAGGATGTCTGCCCTTTGCCGAATATTCTTAATCGATTTTGCCAGCTTTGGTATATCTTATGAAATTCATGGTGTCAATCGTAAACTTCAATCTCCTTGCTTCGTATATGTCTCTGAATTAGCTGCAATACTCTCAGTGCTATAGAAGCTAGCCGCTCCATGGGGCTGGTAAAGCACTCCTCGTATTTTTTTTATAGACTTCATTAAAATACTTGTACTCCCTGCAGTTAGCCGGAACTTTGGCCATAGGTGAAAAAAGCTTGTAGGTATATTTTTCAGTTCCTTGGTCGCCTTTTTGATCAAATCATCCGTGCTTTTGGACACGAATTATGTGAATATATTCTCCTCTTCGAATTGTCCCATAACTTCTCGATTGTGTTGAGCTGAGAGGGTTGGGATGCCACAACATTTCACTTCGCCGGGAAGATCTCTTTGACCAGAATCTTGAGCCGTTGTTTCTGGGTTTCCGCTTGGTTCTCCGACACGCCTGGCTTAGACTGACGCTTCCGCATGTGGATATCTATTTTAACCAAATACTTCTTGACCGTTCGACCGGTCGCACCGACCTCCCGGCCCAACGCACGGGAAGAAGTGGCCACCTTGCCTTCCGTCTTCCGTTTGAGCTTCTGTTGAATCCTCCGGTCGCTTAAAACGGTCGGACGGCTGGAACCACGCTTCCGCTCAATGGACTCTCCCTTCTCCAGAAATGCCAGAATCCTGAAGATGTTGCCGCGATCGTATCCGGCCGACACGAAGTGGGCCACAATGGCCAACTTTTTTAGGCCCGGATGGCGCAGGCGGTACGAACACACCATAGATCGAAGTTGTTTCACTTTTTTCGCCATAGCTGCCGTAAACAAACGATGGATTTTCAGTGTACAGGCAACAAGTATATACTGGCTACTGACCGGTGGACCGCCCGCCAGGTGGCAGGGTAATTGCCTGAAAAATCGGAAAATTTAGTCGCTTGTTTTTAATGCACGCTTTACCAGGACGCAGATAACGTAATTTGGTTTTGTGCTTAGCATCGTGGAGTCTTTTGTGAAGTCCTACCCTGAGCACAATCCTATTCTCATGATTTTTTACCAGCCAGATATGAAACCGAATATAATATTAGCTCGGACGGTTAGACACAGCCTCCTAGCTGAGCATACTATCTCAGCTCTCCATTCCATACAGATCGCCATCATCATCATCTCTACTATCATTGAGTGATAAGAGTGGCGAGAATTTCTCTGCGAGGCTCCACGGAAACATTACATGCTATCTAGATGAATAGAACCGACGTCCAGCCCACCTCTACCGGGTCACCGATACGCATGCGGGTACCACACGGTTACCAATTTTGATTTGTTAAGCACTGTATCGAAAACAAAGAGGCAACACATTCTCATAGCATGAAATTTAAAAAAAAAACATACATTATAAATAACTGTATCATTATAGCGTTTAAACTGATTAGTATAAAATATAACTTATAGTAAGATATCTGAATGTCAAAATCCTAAGGAAGAAGCTTTCAGTGTAGTCTTAACGAAAGAAGGTATGCTGCATGGGTGCACTGCTTGAGAATGAACAGCGTACACCGGTTTATCTTGCGATTCCTAGCTGACCACGTCAGCTTCCGCTGGGGAGAGAAGCAGACAGAAGGGGGAAGGAGCAGACGGGCAAACGTATTGCTTACTCTGGAAAGTTTGCGTGCATTGTTCTTTGTTTCGTAAAACTAAACGGACTGGTAGTGCTGTAGAGTGGGCGTTCTTATCGCAAAGTCTTCGTTTACGTACGGCCTACAAATAGACGGATTCCCAACTGGATAGCTGCATAGCAGATACGGAGGAGCTATCGTCAAGCAAAGATACAGATGGTGGTGTGAAATTGACTGGCTGCCAATTTAGGCTATTTCCTCCAATCGAAGGCAGTGACGGAATAGAATTGCAGCATCAACTGGTTCACCCGAATACAAAATCACGTAAAAATCACTTATTTTAGTGTTGGAAAATATCTACATGTGCTTCCAGTAGTACTTTCACTTTTTTTAAAAACACTATTTAAAAAAAACTTTTTGAGCGTATTAGCAGAACTATTGTGTTTGGGAAACTTAAATAATGGCCCCTACAGAAAACAGCGATCAGATCCCCTTCCGGGAATGATAAGACGTGTGGAAAAAACACTCAAAGAGTGCAAATTATCATTTGGTAATGAAATTAACAATCTTAAAGAATCAAATCCTTCATTGCCTACTATTAAACTTGAAACTTATTAGAGAATTGGTTACTCTTTCAAAATGACGACATGGCATGGAAGAAAAAAGTACGTTCATACATAAAACTTACACAACTTTGCATGGAAGAAAATTATTTTTCTTTCAGAAACGAACATTGTAAACAATTAAAAGGCGCCCCTATGGATAACCCCCTTTCCCCTTTTCTGAGCGAAATATTTATGGCAAATTTCGAAAAACAATTACAAGATACGAATCAACTACCTACCGTTTGGTGTAGATACGTTGATGATGTGTTTTGCATTTTAAAGAAAGATCTCCTACCTCTCACCCTAAACACTTTAAACAACTCACATAAAAACATTGAATTCACTTATGAAATTGAAAATGACAATAAATTACCATTCTTAGACTTGCTTGTAGTAAAAGAACAATCTAAACTCTCATTTGATATTTACAGAAAACCAACAAATACACAACGTACAATACCACATACGTCTTATCATTCATACCAACACAAAATAGCATCATTTAATCACATGATTCACAGAATACAGACATTACCACTAAGTCCAAACGGCATAACTAAAGAACTCGAATACATTTTTGACACAGCACACTTAAATGGTTACTCCCGAAGAGTAATACAAAACGTAATCAACAAAAAAACACAAAAACAATACAAAGAATCCCTCACCACACTAACAGAAACACAACCCCAACTTAAAAGAATAGCAATGACACACGATAACCACACTACACAATTACGACCAATCCTACGGAATTTTGGTTTTGAAATAGTTTTTACTAGTAAAAATAATCAGCTTAAAACTCTCTTAGGTTCTGCTAAAGACCCCATTGAGAGTCTTAGCAAATCCGGGGTCTACAAAATATCTTGTGACCATTGCGGAAAAGTTTACATTGGACAAACTAAACGTAATCTCAATATTCGTTTCAAAGAACATATTGCAGAAGTCACTAAAGCAAACAAAGACACTGAAAAAGGGATCATACACCATTTTAAATCAAAAGTAGCTGAACATATATTCAACGAAGAACATTTTTTAAACTTAAATAACATACAAATTTTAAGGCATATCACAAACCCTTGGAAACTAAATGTAGCGGAAAGCATAGCAATCCACAAACAAAATTCCAAAAAATTGCTAAACAAAGATCAAGGAAACGGATATTCGTGGCTGTTTAAATTTCTACCAACATCACAAAAACAACACAACGCCAATTTGACTACCTTCAAACGAAGTAGGAATTAATATCCTTTCATTTCAACAAACAACCTTTGAGGTACCAAACAACCTTTGAGGTGCACACATAAACACATTCAGTATAACCCCTCACACACTCTACCTCATACATTCAGGTATCAAGAAACCTACTATAAATACTAGACCTACTGTGATGTTCCCTTCAAGTCGAGCACTCGACACTGAAGAAGTCTGTAAGTCGCAGACGAAATAGGCCTATCTGTCAAAAGAGAAGCTTCCTATAGTGGAATTTAAAGGAATTTGCTATTTTTGTTAAAGTGATCATATGAAGTGTTAATTTTAAATTCCAGTAGTAGTTAAGTGAAATATTTGTTTAGTGTAGGATGCCTCCGGATTGCATCACAGTAGTCGATGAAGCCACCAAACGATTGTCAAGTACAGGCGCACGTGCAAAATAATGCCATCAAAAGGCCAGCATTTATTTTACTTGGTGCTTTCTGAAGTTTTGGCCTCTGGACAAGTCGAGCGCACATCGCGAGCAGCGACAAACTACCAATTGCATTCGGAACAGGCTCACGGTGCAGGCAAGGCATAGCATTAAAGCTAGGAAGGCCTTCATAAGAAGTAAGCAACATCAGGTCTGAAGAGTCTCACTTGGCCATAGAGCCTTTCTTTTGGGTCTGGTTTCGATCTAGTGCGCTGGCTGGCGTAGTCCAGGCAAAATAACAGCAAACCGTCGCCGCAATCCACCATTTTAGTCGTGGAAACATTCAAAGTAAATCTGGACGCACGGTTTAATACACCACCGCGTCCCTGGTGGTTGGAGCAAAAAACGTTTGACAGACATTTGTTGATGTTTCATTGACGAAGAAATTGGTGAAAAGTTTTTCTCGATTGATCGACGCATCTCGAAATTACGGATCATGGAACTTGAGAAAAGAAAATTAATTGTGCACAAACATCTAGATAATCCTTCGTGGTCTGCCTCAAAAAAAGCAAAAGTGTTAAAATTCCCAAAGACAACGAAGTGGTTTGTAGTGAAACGTTACAAGGATACTCTGATTATGGATAGAGCACAGCGCATCTATCATAAAAGTGGCACTAGGGACAAAGAGCTGAGGAGAAAGGTGTTGAAGTACGTGAAAGGCAACCCAGGTGTCTCCATACGTGATTTGGCAAAGAAATACGATTCCAACTTTTTCCACCGTGCGTAACATCCTTTCAAGAGAAGGATATAAGTCTTTTTGTGCCAGTAACATCCTAATCGCACCCTGAAACACAAGCACGAGCAACGAGTTTCATTGAAATTTGATGGCTGTATTTTTATGTTTTGGCCGAATCTAGCCAGCTGCCACTACTCTAAGGAGGTACTAGAATGGTATACTGCAAACAATGTTAATTTTGTCGCCAAAGAGATTAATCCTCCGAATTGCCCTGAGTTCAGACCGATCGAAAAATATTGGGCAATTGTCAAGCGAAAACTTCGAGGATGCGGTAAAGAAGTGACAAATGCACAACAAATGCGTTTAAAGTGGAATAAGTTCTCCGGCACAGTGGCACCAGCAACTGTGTAGATCATGATGGCATCGATCACAAGTAAAGTGCGACAGTTCGTTCGAAACGGTGAAATGTAATAACTTGTATATCGTTTGAAAGCTGAATAAATACCCTTTTGTTTGACGTTTTGATCAACCGTGTATGTTGTTTAATTCTTGAGTTATGATCACTTGAATGCGTCCAAATTTACTTTGAATCGGGCTTCTCCAGAGTTGCGGCCAATTGAAAAATATTGGGCTATAATGAAGCACGAACTTCGTAAGCATTCTAAAGTTGTCACTATAGAACAGGAAATGTTGAAGTCATGGTTGAAACCGGAAAAAAATGTCGGTTCAAGCGTTGTACAAAATCTTATGCGTGGTCGGGCTTTTGGATTTGGTAAAGAAATACAGTGAAATAAAAATACCTAAACCAAGATTATACATTGTATTTTATTCCCTGAATATTTCATGATAATCGGTTGAGAGACTTGTTTTTGAGGACGAGTTTAAAGTGATGCAATTTAACTGTGTACACCCTTTAAACTCTCCAGCCGACGGCAATTCACAAGAGGCAGCGGATGAGAACTGCGTAAACCAGCGATCATTGGTGGTGAATATATCATCGTTCCAGCAAACATAAGCTGGCCAATATCCAATACAGCATGATCTATCTAACAAAAGAAGCAGGCGACAACAATCACCGGGAGACACAGGAGGTTCGTCATATATCGTATCACCGCAAATCCGTATAAAATGCATATTGTTCAATTGTGGATAAACAGTTTTTTTTAGATATATATATTTATTTGGTTTTTATTTATCCAGAATCAGTCAACCACTAGTTAAACATTGTGGGCTTTGATATAAAAAAAATAGATTTTTATAATGTCCGCATCTTAAGATAGTATACTTTTTTGTGTTTTTTTAATTTTTTTTTAGAGTGTATATTATTTTCAGAATTGTCAAATTACTATTTACAACTCTGTCAAAGTCATCATACCAATCAAACTAAGCGTTTTGTTCTTACAATTTTCTTAAACCTTTAATACCATTCATACACAGACCCTTTGGGAAACGAAGTCGTGATCCAAAATGAGGAGCTACAGGAAAATTGGAAATGACAAATTAAAAATTATTTATTTTAATTGACAAATTTTACTTGGAATGCCTCAGCTACACAAAACAGTCATAATTGGTTATAGAGCCTTACCCGAGCAGGAACGAATAACTTGATAACTGGCCTTGGTATTTAAGAGCTCAGATTAAGAGGTAAAATACCTGAGGATAATACCATCAAATTGTTCCCATAAAGTTATGAAAATACCAAATTGTGGTAAGACAATACCAAAATAGTACCTCTCAGGTATTCCCAGGTATCCGATATAACAAGTTTTGTTATTCGAGAGATATTTGGCTTGCAATTCCTAGGTATTTTGTATAGGTATTTTACCTCTTAATCTGAGCTCTTTAATACCAAGGCCAGTTATCAAGATCAAAATTAGGTATTCATATGTTGTTGTCTCCTGCCCGGGTACCCGAGCAGAAGCGAATAACTTGATAACTGGCCTTGGTATTTAAGAGCTCAGATTAAGAGGTAAAATATCTGAGGATAATACCATCAAATTGTTCCCATAAAGTTATGAAAATACCAAATTGAGGTAAGACAATACCGAAATAATACCTCTAAGGTGACCAGATACTTACCCAGGTATCCGAAATATCAAGTTAAGTTATTCGAGAGATATTTTGCTTACAATTCTTAGGTATTTTGCTTAGGTATTTTACCTCTTAATCTGAGCTCTTTAATACCAAGGCCAGTTATCAAGATCAAAATTAGGTATTCATATGCTTTTGTGTTCTGCTCGGGTAGTTGTGATTTAATTGCGTTATATTGTGGTTACATCAACTGAATTGCATCTAGGGTAACTAATAAAGTATTTACTTAGGAGTTAACATAATACAAGGGGCAAATTAATTGTTTTTGTGCTTTTATCATTAATTTAGCAAAATGATATTGCTAAGCAAGCCCATAGTACTGAGGTGACAGAAGTCATCAAGATTTTACCAAGATAATAATCAAAATGTTTTTATAATTACCAGAGAAATTTGATCAAAATTCACTTGGAACAAAGGAATCAAGAGCTCCTGCGTCAAATAGCATCAAGTCTCATGATTTTGATTTTGATTCTTATAATTGAAAATTTTCTACGTACACAAACGAGAAATGAACTCTGCTCCTTCTCCCAAGCGTGTATGAAAGTAAGCAGATTTAATCAATTCATAAACGTAATCCTCTTGTGCCTCGATGCATCATATTATGATACGAAAATTTCCCAAAGATAAATCCTTTCACCGGAGAGCAGCTAAGAGACGACGCAAACGTAAAGCCTTGTTCCTCATTTTCCGGGCATGTCCTGTTGCCTGCTCTCGTGCATCTTTTTTCATGCCGGAAATCATCTAACCTACCCTTCGTCAATGGTCCTTACTTCCGAGGCTCGAGGATCCCTGCAGCGAGAGCCGAAGCTACCACCACCTAGCCTTGCGGACAGGGCGAAGAACTTGTTATAATAAAATTCCATTCTCCACATACAAATGAACCCGTCTTGTTTCTTTGAAGCAACAACAAGCCAAAAACTTTACCCGCCCACACTCCGGCTTTCCGCTCCTGCCATGTGCTGGCGACTACTCGATTGAATTCTACTGAGCTGTGCAGTGCAGATTTGCCCGTTTCGATGGAATACGTATATGAGATGAATCTTTCCGGGAACTGGTAGACTTTCTAGAGGAGCTTGTTCAGGAAAAGGACAAGAGCAGTAGAAAGATTTTCCAATATATGATCCGGTCCAGTGTATGGGAAAGAGGATAGGTTTTTGAGTAGATGGGGGTACAATGTCTTCGGGAATCCTTTTGCACGTTGTTTGATGGAACAAGCCTGAAAGTTGACGGAGGATGGAAACAGGAAAGGTCACTACTTCGAAGGAGAATTGAATTTATTTTAATATGAAATTAAATCGGTTAACCGACGCATGTCAGGTAGATTACTGCAAGATGAAGTGGAGGCAAAAGTGGTGGTGCAGGTTCTGACTTCTTCGGTCCCAGAAACATGATCGGTGGTGCACGAGTTGGTTTCGAAGATTTCTTAGTCAACGTAAGGGTGGCGTGTTCCATTTCCAAGGAAATGTTTGACGTTCCTCGTCTTGTCCGTACTGATTGGTATTCAGTTAACAATCTTGGGTTGTTTGATTAGGCTAGCGTTTGATTATATTTAATTATCTCCAAGCTTTTTTTTAACGATCCAATATAGTACTTGAAATTCATACCTATTATTAATGTATAGAAAATTGAAACGAATGACCCAGAATTGTCAAAATGCATTTCACTTAGAAAAACTGATTTTTATAGGTAAACATGTCACGATTAATTAGACAATCTACATTTTTTTACATTCTTCCAAAAATATTTCGCTATTAAAACACCTCCACTTCACAAGTTCACAAAAGTATAAACAAAGTCAAAATTCACACCAGCTAGCTGAAGCAATAACCACCACTGTCACAAGGTTGAAAGATTCCGCATCCCTTCCGAAAGGCATCACTTGAAATCTTAAATATGTACCCATACTGCCTCCGGAATAGGGGAAAGGATTTAAGCATCAAGAATATTAATTGCTCTGATTTCTCGGCCATGTCAACCCGGGTGCCCTTCTCCACTGCGCCGTGTACCTATCGGTGTCAAAGGGGTTGGAGGAAGATCAGCAAATCCTTTTCACTCGTCTTGGACGGCTTGTCAAACCCCGAGCACATCCTGCGTATAAGTAGCTCAATTTCGTATTCAAAAATGTGTAAAGTTCAATCGTCGTAAGGCAACGGAGAGATGTAGATGACCGAGACTTTTAACGGGGTTCAACGAGCTTCTCCTTCTGGAGTTGGACAGGATTCTCAGCAGGACAAAGGACACTATTGAGGCAAGTATTTTCTCCTTCCCCTACTCTACTGGCTGATACGGCTTCTTATTGTATGTAAATCGACCCTCGTTCGTTCCTTGGCTATGATTTATAAGAAAGCGTGATGACCAAGGAAGCTGGCTTTGATTTAGGGCCGGTCTTTTATCGTACGAGGGTCAGATGGGGCAGTGTTTTCTTAGGCCGATCTCATAAGTAGGACATTATTCACATTCAGAGACACGTCTCAGGCCTAAATGAGAAGGGATTTATGGATGTGGGAAGGAGACGTCTTACGACGACGTAGGTGACATTTATTATGTGCCGAAGTTCTGCTTGGCTGAACGGTGAAATGAATCGGAAGTTCATTATTTGCAATAAGTGCCACGTGGAGAAAATTTAAACACTAAACAGAGTTGTCTAAAATGAATTTTAAATGTGTTCATGAAACAGCTGCTGCTTATTCACACAACTCGATGAGGTCATCAGCTGTTTGACGCAACGGACTTTTTTTAATCCTTTTCCTTCATTATGCCGTTTTATGCTCAATAGGTTACGGATCCCCCTTACTTTTTTTTAGCATATTTCGCGTAAAAATAACACTTACCTAGGATAATTCGATTTATGCATGCATCCGCTGTAACCTTTCCAACGCGTCACACACTGTTTGGGAAGACTGCGGACGAGTAAAATTAAATAATTATGGAACCCTTTCCCAGTTTCCTTTTCCATTCTCCGATCTGTTATGCTAAGCTCGAGGGATGCAACTCAGTATGTGGCGTACGCAAATCAATAACCAATCAATATGACATGCACATCTGTTCTTATCTGATCCTGCTGTGTTGTTATTGATGGCAGTAGCAGCGTTTGGAACGAATTATTTTAGTTTTAGTTTTAGATTACTTTTACTTAAAAAGTTCGTTATTGGAGATATATTCTAGAAAATCAGATGATTGATTCCAGTTTTATAAATCTTATTTTGAGCGAATTAATTCAGTCACACCTGAAGATATCTAAATTATCAAATCATATCCAATCAAATCCATATCTAATACTGTTAATAATTGATAAAATTACAGGTAGTTAAACATACTCGCTAAATTTCAGAGTGGTTAATTCTGTTTTTTTCCGATATTCTACGCAATAATATTAATTTCTATCTAGTATAAATCTTCAACACACTTCTACACTATTATATGTATGTGCAAACTTGGTAAGATTCCTTGCGATAAAATATTTGAACAAGATATTTAAACTTGCTTATGCTTGTGCACCTAAAAACAAAAGCAACAGTTTCGTGCTTCTGACGCTCCACCAAGTTCACTTATTCTTCCCATACCGGTAAGCAATAAATTGAACAATTTCTTCGAGAATACTTATAGTAATATTGTAAAACTGCTAGGACCAACACACACAAAAAAATTGAATTTTAACAGGCGCGTTAAATTTTCCCTCGTTTAATTCCAAGCCAAAGGAAGGCGTAAACAACAACATTGTTTGCAATCTTTCATACGCCATGCAACAATGTTTGTAATCTTTCGTACAATAGGCTAGATTCAGGCGTTACCTGGCTTAAATTTACATGAAATATCCCATTATTTTCTGCCAAATCTAGCATTCCCTTTATGTGCATAAGATAACGCAGAAAATTAAATGTTTCTTTTCAACTCTGTACCACCAAACATGTAACTGCTCACGATTGCTCGCGATTACTGAGTTTGTGTATTTAATTCTTTTTTTATTATTCGTTAAATAATTTAGGAGTAATTTATGTATTCTTCTTCAGGAAAATTATATTTTCTGTCGGCTTGTTCACAGATACAAGTACAACCGGATTGTACGACTTCATTTCATTTCCGGGAGAAAATCATAATTACGGAAAAACTCCCCCCCGTTCGACTAAATCCAACATCATATATACGCTGCTCAAGCCATGATCATCAAGTGAGATTTGATGCTGATCGCCATAGGAGACTTGAATGTCCAGGTCGACCAGGAAGAGGAGTTTAGACCAACTATTTGAAAGCTAAGCGTTCTCCAGCGGACAAACGACTACGACCTAAGACTTGTTAGAATAGCCGCTTCAAAGAACATGACCACTCGTAGCACCTACTTCCAGCACAGCCTCCAGTATAAGTAAACTTCGAGATCACCGCAGCAGACAGAATCGCAAATCGACCTCGTTTTCATTGTTGTACGGCACTTCTCCGACATCATCGACGTCAGACCCTCTCGTGGCTCTAAAACGCTGCCTGGAGGGAGCGGAGTGTAAGGCAATCGAACCACACGCAAGAAGCTCAATACATCTCGCAAAAGCTTTGTGTCACGAACGGATATGTGACGTGAGGTGATCGATAGGTGGAAGCAGCACAACGAAAAACACCTGAATGGTGCAGAGGACACAAGCGTAGAAGACCAAGACGGCGGAAGAAATTATTACATCAGCACGGTGGATGATGGCAATTGTTGGGCGATAAGACGAATCGTTGCTTTTTGTTAATTTATTTCCGGTAAACAAGAAACGAGAATTACAAAATTCCTGTGAATTCATAATAGAATTAGTAAGAAATAGGCCACTAACAAGATGCACTTACTTTTGGTGATTCGCTATCGTTTTTCTTCTTTGTCTATTAAGTTGTCTTCAAATGTAGGTTTTAAGCTTATGGTAGCCTAAATAGATTAGGAAATTCAATTAAATTCAGCTTTAACTTTAAAATTTAGTTTAATTCACTTTTTCCTTCTTCTTACTTTAGCCTTTAGATTTAGTTTAGTTCCTTGTTCTTCTTTTTCGTGTTGTTGTTGCTTCTTCTGTTGTTTGGCTGCTTCTGCCGTAGCTGCTGCAGTGAAGGGAGACGACGAAGACGAAGGCGATGAAGGCAGTTTCCTCTTTTTGGCTGCTGGGGATCGACGGTGGAACTTTCAAGAAATTCACCACTAGCAATTAAGCCGCACTAAAAACCGGTGCGCCTCCGTGACGACCAAAGATCAGAGCATCCGCCGGAGAAACCAAATCGACGTCCAATACCACCAACGAAACGATAGACCGACGTTTGATAATTTCAAAACTAAATCCCTAATTTACTGCGTTCAAAAACATCAATTTGCAAGCTCAGATTGCAACGCCAAACGTTCACTCGCGAAAAGCAGCTTATTTTTTTCTCGCTCAGTAATGAAGCACTCCAAATCTTTCCACTACCAGTGGAGTTTGTTTTGATCGATCCTCCTTTCTCTGACCTTTCGCACTCTTTACAATCCCCTGCGCATGGCTTGGGTGCCCCAACCACGAGGGTCCCCGGCGACCCCAACACCCCCCCCCCCCCGGGAGCTGATCTCCCACCACCCCAAAAAAAAAGGCGCCCCCCCCCCCGCCCCACCCCACCACAGGCCCCCAAAAACCCCCCCCTTTTTTCTTCCCTGTCAACCGGAACAATTCCACCCAAAAAAAAACACCAAAGGGTTTTAAACCCCACCTCCAAAAAAAGAAAAAATTAGAATTTACGCAGGCGCCGGTGGTGTAGTGCTACTTTCCGAGCAGAAGCGAATAACTTGATAACTGGCCTTGCACGGGAAAAAATCCGGTACTCGAAACTAGCAAAATGGTTCATGATATCATAAAAAACGTGTATTTTCATGTTATGAATATACACCATGAATAAAAGTCATGAAATCATGAATCAGCTTGTTATGATCCATCGTAACGCCACTTTGGCGTTAGGTTTTTGATTTATGATGGCGAAAAGTGGCATCTTGATTCATGAAATCATGAAGCATCTGATTAGAAACCATAAACTAAATTCATGAAAACATGCACTACTATTCATGATTATTGGCACCTGTCATTTATGATTCCAATTTTAGTGACGAAAACGGGCAGATTGATTCATGAAATCAAGAAGCATTTCGTTTGGAATTACGAAAAAATCATGAAAACATGAACATTATTCATGGTTTCACATAGGTACCATGAAACGAGTTCATGGTAACATGAAACATATTTATGAATATGAGAAAAAACGGATTCTTTCAGGTATTTAAAGCGGATTCTTTCAGGTATTTGATAAGTAAATTCATTCTATAGTTTTTGGTTTTGTTTCGTTTTATGTATGTTACGGAAATGGCATGAAAACAAAGGAAATGAGGAAAAAGATAAACAATCAATCAATCGACTTCAGCAAATCTCGTGTGCTTTTTGGTAGCTCAACGATCGATGCTGGTATTTTAAACAAGTATGTTTGCAAAAACAGCCACAGTGGCCTGCAGTCCGGCGTGTACTTGAGGTTCATCACATAGGTTACGTGCATGCAGATACAAATGGCATGCAGTATATTTTCTGCCTTATACTCTGCGCCGCCAAAAACGATAAATGCTTTATCGGGTCGCGAAGCGCCAACCGCGATGATTTGCGGCTGCAATTGTACGTTGTCAAATTTTGTCCGAAGAATCTCCAATCGCTGGTTGATCTTGACTTCGACGTCACCCGCAGTCTATATGAAAAAAAAGTAACCATATATTACATGAAAAATAATCTGCACATAATTTTAATTATAATCTACAAGTAATTCTAATAGATTTGATTTGCCACACATAAACATAATCCCCATTAGAAGGTCAAAGGAAAATTATGTGTCAAATAAATAATATGTGCGGCCACACATGGATTTTAGATGAAACCAAAAGAACTATGTGTCCTGCACATAGATTTCATTGTACAAAGCAGATTGCAAAAATCTATGTGTGGACACATAGAATCTATCAGTAAAATATTCTCATTGTAGAGATTGATAGAGGAGGTTCTGATTCTACCGTCCACATCGGTAAATACAGCTTCTAGGCCCCATTGACATTGACTCCACCTCCAGGAAATTTGGTCGAGTTGGAGTAAAGTCGGAGCGTCTGTGGGCAAGTTGTTCGACAGGTTTGTCAGACGGTTTGCCAAATCTGTCGTACAGCTTCCCCATAGACACTCCGACTTTACTCCAACACGATCAAATTTCCTGGGAGCGGAGTCAATGTTGTACAACATGTCGGAGCGTGTGTGGGCCCCCTAAAGGGTAGGGAACAGATCAATCACCCCACGACCCTATTCCAATCATGGGAACAATAAGAACTTACGGCGCTCATTTTTTGTAGTATGATGCTTTACATAACATTGCTTTACATTTACATGTTTTAATTGCTGCTGTCTTGACTTGACCGTGAATTGACAGTGACAGTGATTGACGTATAGGTCGGAAGTAAGTTTGGAAGTCGAAAATCAGACTTCCGAACTTTAATTTAGTGAATAGTCTTCAAAGCTGTCGATTTACAAAGATTTTCTAACTTACCTCCACTTCCACCGTTGGATTAAGTTTCCGCGTATCTCTTACTATGAGGATCCTTACAATAACAATAGTTACAAACACAAATACCTTCTTGGGATTTTTTGTTGACAGCTCCTCTGGATGGACTGATTCGCGATCATCAGAACCGGCTGATTCATTAAACAGTTTTTTCGTAAAGCAAAATGGGTAGTTAAATAAAATAAAGGACTGTCTTTGATGTCCAACATGCTTAAAATAGCAAACTAATGTATTTCTCATGCACAATACTTGATTAATTCAATTTCAAATGTCAGATTGGTAATCTTTTAATGACTGTAGCATAAACTTTAGAAGCACCAAACTTTCTATATAGAAGTTTTTTTTTGCGATCTGTAACGGGGCCGAGGGGGATGACCCTTCAAGATGACCCCAGATGTTAAGCAAAATCATAAAATTAATAGCTTTTGACTGAAACCAATCTAAATTCAATTGATCGAATCAAATCCGGTTTAGCAACTCATACCCTCCCTGTCTGTTATCTGTTATCCCTCGGCACATCCCTATGGTCCTCTCTTTGCGCACGAATGTGAGGAAAACAATAACGAACCAAAGCCTGTGTTCCAATTCACGAATTTTTACTTAAATTTGGCAGAATAGAAGGGGAAAATGTTCGAATTTCAAATAAAATCAAAGTTGTCGTTCTACTGACCTCCAGAAAAAAATCTGCGAACTTCAAGGAAAAAAGTGCGAGATAGTCCAGTACTGGGTGGTCTTGGTACGCTCTCTCTCACTATATTCGTTAAAACGTTCCCAAGGGGTAGGGGTGGTTATTTAATTGTTTTCTGACATTTGAACTGTTTTTACTATTAGAACAGTTGAACATCATCAAATCATTAAATCAAAATTCTTACCAAGTTCGCAAGTAGTTTGCGGAATAGAATCCTGTCGCGAGCTACACGACAGAACAGCTTAATATCGGTGTCGTGTAGCATGCTGAACTCCCTTGCCGATTCAATTCCATGGTCGCTTACGATCATGGTAGCGTAATTTTCCAACCCAGCTCTTGAGAGCATGACCTCCAACTCCAGTTCCAGAGCCTCATGGCTGCTGCTGCTGTGTTCTGTTGCTGCTGCGACAACGCGGTTAGCTGTGTTGTTTGTACACTATAAATAAGTACGAATTAGTTTTTTTTTTCAAACATTTTTCAGGTGTTTCAAACCTTACCTGAAAATCACCGCCGACCGATAGGCACGCTTTGATTGAATTGATGAATTTTTTTGACAGCTTTGTGTTACGCTTATAGAGCGACCATGAATCGAGTTCATAGATGCGTTTGTTTCGGTTCATGATTTTTGGTATTTCAGTTATGAAGCATGAATGAGGGTCATGATTCCATGACTCAGCGCTATGATATTTTATTCCGAGTTGGATTCATCTAAACGGGAATTGATTTATAATAACGCTTGTGGTGATCATGACTCATGTTCATGCGAGCAGATGTTATTATTCATGATAATTGTGGTTTCCGTCATGATATCATGAAGCATAGTCATAATGTCATGAAGTGACACATTTTATGATTTCATGAATTTTTATTCATGAATCCGGCAATGGATTTTTTTCCGTGTAGAAAACAAACAACTCCACCACCACCACCAACACCAACAAAACCCCACCGCCGACACCCCCACCACATACACTAGTTATTCTGCACATTTTCCTGTATTTTTTGTATTTCCTCCCCTACGCTTATCCCACCCCAGCACCACAAAATAGCTACCGCCAAATTTCCCTTTCCCCCCCCCACCACCCCCCCCCCTTTAAAAAGGGGGTTGAGGGGGAAAAACCAAGAATTACCAACAAGAGGAGGTAGCAACCCATCTTAAGTGACAAATATTCTGTAAAGTAGACTTAAAATAATAAAGAATTGTTCTGCGTCTGATGATGCTGAAGAAAAGTAGGCCGAAACGCGTTACGCAAATATAAAGCTGTTTTAATTTTCTACGTCACCGATAAAAACCAACAAAAAACAAATAGTACACGTTCACGGTGATTAAATCCAGTTATCAAAAATGAGTTAACCAGCCAACTTTTTAAAACTCACTTAACTGTTACGTTATTCCAATCGAGCGTGTATGCACGAGTTTTTTGTTGTATTTTTATGTTGGCAGCAGGGCACTTAGCACTGTGATTGACATTAGTTTTCATACGCGTCAGCTTCAAAAGCGAATCGTTGCACTTATCCCGAGCTGGAGACAACAACATATGAGTATCTAATTTTGATCTTGATAACTGGCCTTGGTATTTAAGAGCTCAGATTAAGAGGTAAAATACCTAGACAAAATACCTAAGAATTGCAAGTAAAATATCTCTCGAATAACAAAACTTGTTATTTCGAATACCTGCCCGAGCAGGAACGAACAAGTTGATAACTGGCCTTGGTATTCAAGAGCTCAGATTAAGAGGTAAAATACCTGAGGATAATACCATAAAATTGTTCCCACAATGTTATGCGAATACCAAATTGAGGTAAGACAATACCAAAATAACCCCAATGAATATTTCCAGACACAAAAAAAAAAACAATTAACCAAAAGCCAGAATAAGAGGAAAAAACCAAAGCAAAACCAAAAAATGAAAGCAAAACCTAAATAACAAAACTTGATATCTAACCAAACCCGTTTTTTTCCTCAATTTGGTATTCGCATAACATTGTGGGAACAACATTATGGTATTATCCTCAGGTGTTTTACCTCTTATCTTGAGGCCTTAAATACCAAGGCCAGTTATACGTTCCTGCTCGGGATACGGTGTGGATATCCGTTATTGGCTGGTGGTTTGTGATTTATTTTGTATAAATAGAAAGGTCCTGAAAAAGTCTAGGAGACTATTGATATGAGTAATAGGTGCTTTTAAGGTTTTTATGGGAAATTTTTGCAATGGATTATTCTAAAGGAATACACAAGCGCAAATTGTTTACCTTATGGAAAAATACACAAGGACAAACTGATATTTCGTATAGAGTGGGAATTCGTATGTGGCGAAACCAGCCGAAAAATTTTATTTTAAACAAAGCAATGCAGAAATACTTGAGGTTATACTCCTCGAGTTCAAGGTTCACGTCAATATTTCCAAACAAGGTGGAGCTAAATCGATAACAACAGGAGCATTATGTCGTAAATTGCCATTGAAGTCACAAATACTTGCGTTGCCACTCGGCGTCAACGACAAAATTAGTTAAACACCTATCTGCAATCTTACTAATCATTGACAGCTTAGACATGGTAAAGCTGGAGGATGTCGACCAACTGTGCGATAAAACTTATAAAATGTATGTTAAACTATACCATTGGTATCCTTTAACAGCAACTCTCCATAAAATATCTATGCACTCCACCCGCATCATGGCAACTCTACGCCTTTCATCCGGATTTATGGGAGAACAGGGTTCTGAAGCCAATAACAAATATTATAGAAATGGTTGACTATTTCACGCCAGAAATTTCGTCTCGTCAAATTCGTTCCCTGACGATCTTAATCACTCGTTCAGTCCTTTCTGAACGTTTTCGGCCTGATCTTTTCCGGTCATCCAACGAGGAAGTCTCACGGTACCTTCTAATGGTTCACTATACAAAATCACAAAATCAAAATATACAAAATACGCTATTCTCCCAGGTTCTTCAAACTCTTGAATATAGCGCCTGGGTGCCCTCCATCTTAAAACTTTTTCATTACCACAGCACGAAATTCTTTCATCGTTGTTAAAAGAAAATGAAAAACTGCTGAATGAAAATAATCAAACAGAACTTCCAATGATTTGTGTGCATACAGTGCAAGATAACACCAATACATAGATAATGTATGAACTATAGCTTTACTTCTACGATGAAATGAAAAAGTGTATTAGTACATAGTGGACACATGTGTTAATACATAAATGGAAGCAAACAAAAGTAAACATATAAACACAGACCAACAAACATAAGATTCGCAGTGTCTTCATCGATCACGCATTAAATGGTCAATCAAAATGTTTCTTAGTTGGTAGTATCACTACTGGTGGCGCGCATAGTCGATTCCCTTACGTTTGAAGTTAGCACACTACAGCCATCTGTTCAGCTTTATCAGATAGATAAATATAAAAATATAAACATTGTCATAAAAAATCAAAATGTTACGCTCTTTGATGATAATTGTTGAGACTGCTGATCGAAAGTTATGCAAAATTACCAATTTTAAAATGAGTTTCTCTCCAGAAGAGAACAAGAGAACACAAACGATTTTACAAAGATTTTAGATGAAAGTAGTCTAAGTGTTCTGTTTTTTCCAAATATTTGCAAATGAGGAAGTAAGATGTCTTGAAAAAAAGTTTCCACACTTACACTTCAACTTTTATAATATTTTGTAACGGACCTAATTTCACCCGACATTCCTCGAATCAAATTCATTTAGCAGCCATCAATATTTTTTTCATGGCCAAGGGCATCTATGAACAGGAAAGGAACTACCTGTAGAAACTTTGTTTACCTAACTTAATTGAAAGAATAACATGGTAGCGATTGCGTTTCATAGCGTGGTCGTTCCGTATTTACGTTTTCATTTGTCACCGAAGCTCAGAAGTAGGCTACGACAGTTGATGTTAATACCTCACTTTTGAACTTCGAGGGGCAACTTTTATTGTTTCTCTTTGCTCTTTGTTTCTCTTTTGAGTCTAAATAATAAGTATAGCAAAGGGGGGGTGAACTTATATTAATCAAATTCTATAAAAGTTAAGGTAGAAATAAATAAAAAGGGTTTGGAGTGATTCTAAATCGGAACCACAAACGTGTCGCGTTTTGGAAACCAGTGTAATTCAAACAATAAAGCCCGATTCAAAGTAAATTTGACGCATTTAAGTGATCATAACTCAAGAATTAAACAACATACACGGTTGATCAAAACGTCGAAAAAACAGGGTATTTATTCAATTTTCTAACAATACATAACAAGTTATTTCGTTTCATCGTTTCGAACAAACTGTCGCACTTTATTTGTGATCGATGCCATCATGATCTGCACTTTCACTGGTGACACTGTACTGGCGAACTTATTCCATTTTAAACGCATTTGTTGTGCATTCGTCACTTCTTTACCACATCCTCGAAGTTTTCTCTTAACAATAGCCCAACATTTTTCGATCGGTCTGAACTCAGGGCAATTCGGAGGATTAATCTCCTTGGCGACGAAATTAACATTGTTTGCAGCATACCATTCTAGTACCTCCTTAGAGTAGTGGCAGCTGTCTAGATCCGGTTAAAACATAACGTTGGTCTTGTGTTGCCGAATGAAGGGTAAAATCCGATTTTTCAGACATTCTTTAATGTAAACCTTCGACGTCATTGTGTGAGATGTGATGAAAACCTTGGTTTTAAGGCCAAAACTGCAGATTCCTTGCCAAATCATTAGTTTCCGAGCAAACTTATCAGCAAAAACATATTTTTACCTGGAAGGGACATCCCCACGACCAGTTGCCAGAGATTTTTTTTTGTCTGGGGAGTTGTTTATAATCCATTTGGACATATGTTTCGTCATCGATTAAAATACAGCCATCAAATTTCGTCGAAAACTCGTTCGTATAGTAATCGTGCTCGCTTTTTGGCCACTAAATTTTGTTTCAGGTAGTGATTCGGATGTTTACTGGTACAAAAAGATCTATATCCTTCTCTTGAAAGGATGTTTTGCACGGTGGAAAAGTTGGAATCGTATTTCATTGCCAAATCACGTATGGAGACACCTGGGTTGCCTTTCACGTACCTCAACACCTTTCTCCTCAGCTCTTTGTCCCTAGTGCCACTTTTATGATAGATGCGCTGTGCTCTATCCACACTCAGAGTATCCTTGTAACGTTTGATTACGAGACACGCCGTTGACTTTGGGAATTTTAACATCTTTGCTATTTTTTCTCTAGATGTTTGTGCACAATTAATTTCTTTTCTCAAGTGGAGAAAAACTTTTAACTAATTTCTTTGTCAATGAAACATCATCAAAGCCAGTCAAACGTTTTTTGTTCCAACCACCAGGGACGCGGTGGTGTATTAACCGTGCGTCCAGATTTACTTTGAATTAAGGTTTAGCTTAATTTTGTACCTTCAACATGCATTTCTTTTGTACAATTGCACATTTGTTAAATGTGCGTCATTATATGTTCTTAAAGTTTTGGGAGGGACTTTAACTAATTGGTCATTCGTCCCTATAAAGTAATCCTAAAAGTCTTTCTAACAAAGTTTTCAAATTCAAATTGAAACAAAATAAATTAGAGCAAATAAGCATATTTTTTTATCTACTTAGGAAAGTTAGAAAAACTATTATTAACGATACGTAGATGAGATATCAGTTATGTTTCTTCCGCAAAATTTCTTTAAATTAAATTATCTGCAATATTGCTAAGTTTCTTTGAATTAAATTATCTGCAATATTGCTGGAAAAAAAATTCCTCTAAATCAATAAGACTAAGAGAGTTAGAATTTTTAAATGGGTATCAAAGGACCACCCTAGTCACCACCCAAACAAAAAGATAGATCTCAATTTGTAGATTAAATCATCCGAAGACATCATATATCTTAAGTTGATGGTTTTCGAGTTATCGATCTACACCGTGTCCAATATATTATCATACACTTTTTCCTTGCATTGGTGTCGTGCAACTGCTCAACATGCTTCACGTATGTGTTGGTGTAGTTTTGCACTATGTTTATACAAACGCTTTTAGGTTAAGTCCGACTGTTTTCATTCGGTGTTTATCTTTTACCAGAGTTTCGTGCTGTGGTGATAAAAATGTTTTTGAAAGGTGAGCGCTCAGACGCTATGTTCAGAAATTTGAAAAACCTCGGAGTAAAGCGGTATTTTGTGTACCGAACCATCCGAAGGTATCGTGACACCTACTCGTTTGATGACCCGAAGAGATCCGGTCGTACTCGTACAGTGCGGACTGCACGAGTTGTTAAAGTGGTCAGGGAACGGATTAGATGAAAATCACAGCGCTCTGTACGTAAAATGGCCGCAGATCTGAATGTTTCGAGATCGTCAATGCACAATATACTGCAAAATGACCTCGGATTTCAAGCTTTCAAGAAACGTAAGGTTCACGGAGTTTCGGAACCTTCCAAGCAGAAACGACTCGAAAGAGCAAGTCTGCTTTTGTCGCGACACGGTGGGGAAGAATTTATCTTTTCCGACGAAAAGTTATTCGTCTTGCAACAATCCCACAATGTCCAGAACGACAGATTGTGGGCTCTCTCTTCGAGAACTGTTCCAGAGAGTGATAGGAATATTCCACGGTTCCAAAGTGCTGCGCCAGTGATGGTTTGGGGAGCAATTTGCAAGCGAGGCAAATTACCACTGATTTTCATTGAAAAAGGCGTTAAAGTGAATGCCGTATATTATAAAACGGAAGTTTTGGAGAAAGTTGTCAAGCTATACGTACAAGAGGTGTTTGGAGACGATCACTATGTGTTTCAGCAGGACGGAGTGCCATCGCATACTGCAAATCTCGTTCAGGGCTGGTGCCGAGAAAATTTGACCGACTTTTTGGACAAGAATGAATGGCCTCCCAGTTCGCCAGATCTGAATACCTTGGATTATTTCGTATGGTCATACATGCTGGCGAAGGTAAATGACCACAGGGCGTCTAATTTGAACCAATTCAAAACCGTAATCAAACGAATTTGGGACGAAATGCCGATGGAAGTCGTGTGTGCCGCCTGTGACGGTTTCGAAAAACATCTGGAGCTGGTCAAGAAGGTTAAAGGCGGTGTTATTCCAAAACATGTACTGTTGTTTATCAGTATTATATTGCAATATAATGGGTAAAGTTATCAATAAAATCTGGATTATCGATTTGAAATAAATAGAGTTTTATTTTGTATGAGAATATATTGGACACGGTGTAGCCCCCCCCACTCCACCGACACCACAGCCCCAACCCCCCCCCACAAAGACAAAATCAAACCCAAGCACACACACCCACAAACGAAAGTATATGCCAAGCCCCCCCCCCAAATTACGTCGCACCCTGGCCCAAACCCTTACCCGGCCCACCTACCCCCCACCCCCCACCCCATTTTCACCCAAACTAAAATTTCGTTCCTCCCGTCCCATCCCTCCACCCCTCTGGTCTCCCCCCCCTCCCCACCACACCCCAAAAACCCCCCCCTTCCTGTAGACCCCAAAATACCATTTTTTCCCCAACCCCGACCCCCCCCTCCCCCCCAAAAGCCTCCTCCCCACAAATTTTTTGGTCAATTTTCACACATAGAGGATGCATGTTGGTCAAAAACATCATTGATTGGTTCTTTGTGTAACTACACCTAATCTAGGAATAACTGAGTAGCTAACATGGACGATCGTACCGGCTCATGCTCGATTGATGCTCATAGCCTTGCTAAGAACAGATATCAGAATCGATGTGCTAGTTTATTGTATCTTATTCATCTGTGCTATTGGGGTCACTACCAGCAAGAATAAATCATTCTAGTTCCAAGTTTCGTGTATCAAATTAACTGTACCATTCAACAAAATCGATTACATCTCGAGTTCCTGCTATAGTTGGGAGGTGTATCCCACCGGCGATTTTTTTCCCTCCGAATTCACAAATAAAAAGATTCTACTGGATTCGCGAAACGATGGAAACTCACTTCGATTAGGGGAGACTGGGCGCTCTGCTTTTTCAATAGTATTTAAAGCAAATTTACTTTCCTCCTCAAAAATGTATGACATCAAATTAAGATCAACTCCTCAATACTATTTTTATTTCAACAACACTTTTGAGAGAGGATAAACTGATGTTTTAAAATGTTGCAATTTAAAAGGTGGAAAAATTCCGTTTTGAGTTAAATCAATGGCATTTAGTCTCCCCTACCAATGCCACGTAAGAAAGATGTACCTATAAGCCTTTGTACTGCCCCAATTCACATCCCGCCCACCGTTCGGCCCACACATGCTACCACCGCCGCACATTACCATGATCGGCAAACGTCATCATCTTCAGCTGGCCCGGTGATGTCTGACTGGCGGCTGGCTGTCTCTCGAATCAACTCGCCGTCTTTTGTGCTTCCGATCTATAGAATCTTGAACCTACACCGCGACCGGTTGCCATAGTAAGCATATCCATCCAGCCAATATCCCTTTCGCCAGGCAATGAGACATGGCATATCTGAGCGCTCCTTGGAGGGCCATGGTCGCCAGGATGAATTCGTTTGATTGGAATTGGCATTCGGTTTTTATGTTTCTTATAACATTGGGATTTTGTTGGGCGATATTATGGCGAAGATAGCTAACTTGGCGACCCCTTCTCTCTGGCATACACGTCTGACCCATACCTACTCACTGTGCATTCCCCGTATGGATGCTTCGCCTGAATGGACAGTGAGCATATAAATATATATCAAAAGATAAGTACGTGGATTTATTTTTATTATCCCTGGCGTATTTTTCTTCGATTTTTTCCCTCCTGCATACAGTGGCAAAGTCCACTGGTTGTGATTTCCCCTGATGGTGTTACCGCGCCGACGACGGTGCTCATCGGTTTCTTATAACCAAATGTCGCCTTGGAAGTACGGTGGTTGATCCCCTAGCGATACTCGCCACTGCCAAATGCGATGACAACCGGTCCGCCTTCCTTCCGGCCGCGATGGCAGGGAGAAATGGAATGGAGCGACGGCGCGGGTGTTCGATTTCAAAGCGGTAATTTCCAATTCGTGATTGGGTTGCTGACTCTTTTGCTCTCCAGTCAGTCAGCCCCGGAGTTGCGGAGTCCTTTTTTATGAAGTTAATATATTTGGGGATTTGGTTTTATCATTCTAATTCAGGCGAGGCTTTTCTTTGGTATTTCTCTTCATGTGGTCGCGCAGAGATGTTTCGCTAGGCTGAAAGTTGATACAATGAGAGCGTGTATGAAAATAAAGATTCTGCGGTCGCTGAATTGATTGGTATAGCTTCTCGAATCTGAATCTGCTCAAACATTGCAAAAACGGCATATTGACGTAAACCACCAACTAGTTGGTCTAGAGCAAGACCCCATTGGTAAATTTGAAATTAACCCGACCTTTGCTTTCGTCTATCTGGCAGTTTAATCTTTCGATATTTACTAACCGAAATCCTTTCTTCCAACTCAAACAAATCCCATTATAATTTATTATGCAAGCAACGCTGATGATAACGCACCGACTACCATCTCTGGCTAGCTTCCGTATCCAATGATGCCTACCAATTTCACTCCTGTCTCGTTTGCTCACTTATTTTTACTGAAGGCAAACATTAGTACTTTGGCTTACCGGCAGGCCATCGCAACCAACCTACGCTAGGCAACTGAGCAATGATACATCTTCGGGTGCCACCTTTCGGCTCGGTGGCTATTAATCTATCCATTCCGGTGTGATACGATTCTCTCGGAAACCTTCCACTCACCCCTCATTGTTCTGAGAAAGACAACCATCACGTCAGGATGAGGAGGGTAAATCATGGCCGGTATCCGAAATCACTTCCAACCGTTTCAAAGTCATGAAACTTTTTCACTCCTTCACCTACCGTCACAAGCAAACCCCTCTACATAGTAGGAAACGTCGCCACATCACCCAACTACGGCTCAAAGACGAAATCAGGTACCTACCTGTTAGGAGAAACTTAATTGAATAAAATTAATAATGATAAATTTATTCGTGACTAAACTAACTTGACCGTACTTTAAATTTATCATCGTATTAAGAAATCTTGTGGCATCTTGGACTCACCAGGTTACAGCATAGGTGAAGGTGATGCTGTGTCCGTTTTGGTGGTTTGTGTTTGATATTTGGCTTCGAATGGAAACCCAGATGCGATTGGATGGTAAGATTACAAATGGGAGTGAAATTCGATTAAGGGAACAGAGAACGATTCTATTATCAGTCGAATCTGGTAATCTTAAGATTAAACCCAATGTAAATGATTGGGTTATTTTATACAGTACTACTATACAGTACAGTACAGTACAGTACAATTTTATACAATACTCATAGTTTTTAGGTCAAAACAATAACTTATAATAATTTTCGTCTGTAATATAACATGAACATATAACAAGGGGTCCTCCCTTAGCCCAGTCGGTAAAGGCGCAGCTACAAAGCAATATCATGCTGGAGGTGACTGGGTTCGATTCCCGGTCTGGTCTAGGAATTTTTCGTCAAGGAAAATTTCTCGACTCCCTGGGCATGCGGTATGATTGTACTTGCCACACAATCATACTAATGCAAAAATTGTACCTGGCAGCGAAAGCTCTCAATTAATAACTGTGGAAGTGCATTTAGAACACTAAGTTGAGAGCAAGTAATAAGCAAATAGTGAATGCAATAAGCTTGAAATGCTAAAAGAAGAAGATAACATGATAAAATTCATCCATATTGTATGAGAAAACACAAAATGCTGAAAAAAATTCCAGAGAAGTAGTCAAGCTCCAATCTCCGAAAAATTTTAGATGTCAAATGGCGGCACTTCGATGGGCACCTCGCCTCATCGCTGCAACAAAACTGACAGATTTTCTAATATCTAGTTGCTTATTGTTAATTAGCGATATCTTTTAAATAACCGGTCATTGAATTTTACACACAGATAACTAATCAGAAAATATTATCAGATAGTTGGTATTAATTTTGATGGTGAGCTGATAATTTCCAGAATTCAACGTTTGCTTTTTTGTTAACAGTACTACATTTGTTTATTTGCAAATTCTTAGAAAAGTATTCCTGTCGATTTTTCTTTTGGATTAAATCATGAAATTGAAAGTAATTTTTGGTGTATCAGTATCAGATGTTTTATTCGTAGTCCTCAGACTAATTTGCTGCTCAACATATTCTGTAACATATTCTTGGCCACATCATTGCCAATAAAGCCGAAACTGTGCGAAAACTTGCGCCCCACATTCAAATCAGGATCTGGAGAAAATAAATATAAATTCTGTGGAACATATTTCATATTCAGCCTACCGACTCCGGATGCTGCTCATTCAGCCCTTACAAACTGAACGGACAAAAGTTTTCACCCTCCTTGGAAAAAGAAAAATACCTTGAACAAAAACACAATTCCGTCCTTTTGGACATCCTTTTCACCACACGATTTGATAAATTTATACACATATAAGAATGAAGGAGCTAACCACCCCACTCAGAGATTCGGAAAGTAAAAGAAAGGAAAGTGAAAAAAAAAAAAAACTGAAATTGGTTGGGGACTATGGAAAAAGGTATTTCCTTGTTGATCAAACGGGAAGCGGAGGGTGGAATATTTTTCTTGTAAAATTAATAGAAAATGTGTATGTGTGTGAGAGGATGTGGTTTGGGATGCCCGGCGGTCAGGTCAGAAAGCAGTACATATTCTTTGAGAAAAGATGGTAGGCCGGATATTTGAATGGTGGAGAACGAATAAGGAAAGCATGGAGAATCGTGCCGGGATGTAACAAAAGGATCCCATAGGAAAGTATCCATCTTGTTTGGACTGAATATGGACAATGGATAAAGAAAAAAAAGGGTAGGAATTGATAGAGTAGAAAAGTGGAATTTATATGTTTTCGATAGGATAATCAGGCTAAGCTACGACATAAACCATTTACGGTAAATGGATGGATGGGAAGTTTGCAGCTTGGTGAATGTCAATAATCAGTTGCTGATGTTGCTGAAGCATCAAATCTTATTGTATCATTTCAACTCTTTCGCTTAATTTTGGAAAAGCTGCCTCCACCAAGCAACGAGAGCAGAACTTTTGGAGGATATGGTTTCCTTCTGGTCATTACTGATCCAAAAAAATCTATTTCCCCTTCAAAGTTGACGACATATTTTTTAGTCGAGTTTATCATTTGGATCTGTAACTCAGTCAGTTCTAGAATCAATATGGCATCATTTTCTCCTACAAATCTTAATGATTGATTAGCAGCAACTATGCGGAAGTCTTCCCTAAAACGAAAAAAAGAGAATAATTAAGGAGTCGACCATTTATACAAGGATTGCAAAATTTACTGAACAATCGCGGATATTTCCTCTTGAAACTCTTCAATCGACATTTCTTCCCATATCAATGAATTGTTTGCAGTCTTTCCCGAATGCTGAACACGGGAAATGCCACCTTGGCTTATGGCTTGCATCAGTTTATGCTTGTGTCTACAATTGCTGACATTCGTAATGTTACTCTCGGTGGTGATTTCAAAAACTTCTCCTGTTGATTTAAGTTGCACTTCGTAGGTACTGGTTCTGATAAAGTTACATGAATCAATATCCTCATCACTGTCATTAATCCGTAATAATGTGAATCCTTCCCTGAGTTAGAAGAGGGGCTTGGCTGTCGAGATTTGATTTCTTTCAATAATAGATCTTACTTACAAACCTGCCTGAAGGTACGTTTCAGCAATATGGGATGCTTCATGTGGTGTTAGATCTTCAGCAAAGCCAGAATTTGGCTCTCCAGTTGGTAAACATCCAGCATAGTAAAACAATAGAACATTATATATAATATTTTTCAGCATAATAAAAAACAGTACAGATTGCTGAGCAGATGATTCAATTACTGAGCTTAGCTAGAAATCATTTGCTCATAGCGGACGTTATCAGCTCGAAGGAAAAAAAGGAAAAAAAGGAAAAAAAAACATGATTTGAAATTCGGCGAAATGTTCTATTTCATTCTCGCAATACATTTTGATAAGAATGATGCCTTTTATTGGTAAGCGATGAAACACTTGTTTCTCCACTCTTCTTGTTAACATTTCTGATGTTTAGAGGTACTCAACATGATTCCAGTAAAAATTGAGTATACTTTAAGCTGTATTAAAATTTAAGCTATAACACATTTTATGTTATTTTGCAACTTCACTTTCAAAATATTGTTACTATGTTTTAAAGGTTCTAGCTGTGTACATGGTGTTCAACAACTTCCAATACAAATTTTCATCATTCTGTAGGTATGCGCCATGTAAATATTTTGTGTTGGTATTGGTATCACCTTTAGCTTCATATATACGCTAACGAATGTACGTGGTTCTGTTAGTTGTTCTTTTGTTTCGCACGATTTCTTTTGTCAGAGTATCGGCACATCGTTATTAAGCGTTTTTGGAACGGTGAGCGACCCGGCAATATATTCCGGCGGCTGAAATCGCATGGTGTCAAGCGGAACTTTGCCTACACGATCATCACGCAATACCAGAAGACGTCCTCGACCGATGACCGTGCGAGAAGGTCGTGAGGGAGCGGATTCGGTGCAAAAAGAACCGCTCAATCTGGAAAATGGCCTTTAATCTCAACGTTTCCATCGGGACCACTCACACCATATTTAGCAAGGACCTTGGTTATCCATGGCGTTTCGGAAGCTACCAGCAAAAAGCGGTTAAATCGAGCCAGGATGGATGATCTGCTCTCGGCACACTGCTGGTCAGGAATTCGTTTTTCCGGACGACAAAGTGTTTGTGCTGCAGCTATGTGAAAAATGACCGCCAACAAGAGACAGCATTCCTGAGTGCAATGCAAATATCCCTCGGTTTCGAAGTGCAGCGTCGGTGATGGTTGGGTGGGCAGTATGCAAACGTGGTAAGCTCCTTTTGGTGTTCATTAAAAAAGATCGTCAAAATCAACGCGGCGTACTTCAAAACTGATGTTTTAGAGAAGGTTACTGCTCCAGTTTTCGAAGCCTCTACGGATATGAGCACTCCGTGCCCACACGGCAAATGTGGTCCAAGCCTGATGTCAGGACAATTTAACCGACTTTCTGGACAAAACTTTGTGGCCTCCCAGCTTCCCGGATTTGTATCCTCTTGAGTTTTTTGTTTGGTCCTGTATGATGTCGACGCTGAACTAAAACTAGGTCAGCACCTTGAGCCAGTTTAAGACGGTAATTCTCATAATCTGGGACGATATGCCCATGCAGTCCGTGCGTGCCGCTTGCCACGCGTTCGAGAAACGTTTGAAGCTTGTGAAGAAGTACAAAAGGGAGAGTAGAAATGTTGTATATGTTTCTTATAAATATTGCATCCAAAAATTAACCCAGAAAACTGAACAAAAATTCTAACATATTTTGAAACTGTAGCTGAACTTAGTGAATAGGGTAAGGGGATGGAATGTTAGCCTAGCTCCTTCATTCGGCTTATATACCAAATAAGTCATTAATTCAACGATAATCAACAAAATTATGTCGCTATCAAGATAACCGATTCAATTCGAAGGGATTCAGACTTAATTAATCAATTTATTTTTGTTCACTTCCGTTTAATTTACGACTTTCTTAATTTTTTAGACATCATGATTTTACTGGTTAAGCAGAACAGGTTATCTCCATGAACTTCGAATGATCTAAATTTGGCTAATTGAACCGATAAACCAAATAATGCAGCCTAGATGTACAGAAAGTAGTCACACGTTATAAATTAACAGTTCACACAGATAAAATTACAATGATTTATCAAGAAAACCATGGGCCCAATGTTAGGGACATATTTATTTGTTTGTTCCCAAATATGGCCTGTCGCCTGAAAAGCCTAGTAAAATGTTATTGGTTAAATTTTAAATGGAAATGTATGAGTTTCGGTTGTATATTTTACAAATGGCTCATCTAAACACAAACAGAGGGAACAAAACCTTTGTAGAGTGAATCTTTATGTTTTCACTATCGGGTGGCCAATAAATCATATGTGAAAATCTCTGAAGGGTTTCAAAGCAGTTTTAATTCAGTTTGTTTTGTGAAATTTTATGTTGGGTAAAGCGAATACAGCTGGCAATGTATTAAATTATAAAATCAGGGAAAAAAATGATACAAAGACAGCATTTAATAAAAAACGATCGAATGCGACGAAGTTGCATCCATGGATAGACCCAATTTTTTGCTTATAGACCGACATTACATCCATATCCCTCGAAAGTTTCTGGCTTTATTAAATGAGTTGTATAGCTTTTTATGATACATACTTCCAAAAGTCTTATTAAACGTATCTAAGCAAGTGTATAACTAGCTAAATAGCGCTTCAAGCTAAAATAGTTTATGAGTTATAATAAAAAATGTAATCGATCGTTGCTTATTAGGCTGAGTTAAGGGACACATACCCTACCTTGTATATTAAAATTACATGCCAAAAAAAATAATATATAATTATATCGTATAATATATTATTTCACATTATATCTTTT
Source organism: Aedes koreicus (assembly GCA_024533555.2). NCBI lineage: Eukaryota > Metazoa > Arthropoda > Insecta > Diptera > Culicidae > Aedes > Aedes koreicus. The sequence goes on along the minus strand of JAHHFK020002758.1, from coordinate 92,910 downwards.
ATGTTTATGATTGGTATCAGTGTTTTAAGATTTTTAATTTGCAATATATTTTCTTATCCATTTGGACGTTTGTTTTTCACAATCCATGAAATATTGGTCTTCCATTTTGACACTTATTCAAGTTTTAATGTATTAAAAAACGGTTTGAACATAACATCGTATTATTTCCATCATATCATGACCTTCACCTTTTCATACAACAAACCTGATTTAGGCTGTATCTGGCTTAAATTAAGACGAAATTTCCCTTTAATTTATGACATCTAAAATTACATACTGATTTATTTTTATTTCCGGTTTGCAAATGGACTTTTTACCAAATCTGAGCTTATCTGATTCATACAGCGCTGTGTGCCATTTGGCTAGTGTCTAATTTTTTTACAGCTAATTTTTTGTCATTACTTCATCATAACTCACAATATCATGATATTTTACAATTTTGTTTTATTGATCTTACTTCATAGGTGATTTAAACAGTACTTATTGTTTTTCATGTCCATTTGTCTTTAACTCCCTTTCAATTCAATCTTCCCTCAGGAGGCCTATCATATCTATCAGGCTTGCAAAAATAAATGCGGTTTGATGTTATAAAATCACCATAAAATAGCAAATAGTGACCCTGGGAACAGTAAATTAAAATGTATAAATGTTAATTTTGTAAAATTTCAATAGACTTAACAACATTTTTCAGGATACCTCACATCAAGATTTTGGTGAAATGCTGCTATCGCTGAAAACGAACGAAAACGTGCTTAAGCGTTAACCACAGAACTCTGCACTTTATCATTTTACAACATTTCTTGCTTTTCAGGATCAACCCAATGGAGATCATATATTATAGATACGAATGCTTGTTGTATTTTTCATTTCAGAATATATATACATCATTATATAAATATTTCAAGGGAATGGGAGGGACCATCAGGGCACCCGATTGAAGCACTCTGGATGGGGAGAGTGGGAATGTCAACTCCCCATTGCTAACAGTTTGTGAATAGAGGGCGGGATCTTCTTCCCGCCCATTGGGGTATCCTCATGTTAGATAGCTTGCTCTTTTGACCAATTGTTCAATCTTGTTGTTGGAAGGAGATTCTTTATATACCTGTGGATACGTATTAACGATGTTGCATATCAATCCACCCAACCCCTTTTTGGCCCTTCATACAATGGCATGATTAGGATAATCAGTGGTTATTTCAGCTTGATCAAGTCTAACAGAGAGGAGAGCCCATTGCTGTCGGACTTAGTTTCCGTGCTACATGAGTGGTAGTACATATCATACATCATATCATACATTAAAAATGGCTTGAAAAATAAATTAAAGAATATTTAACACTGTCAAACTTCCATGTTCCGAGTTTTATGATTAGATTTGGTTGCATTGAAGATAGTTTAGGTACGTCGAGCAATTTAGTGAATGCGAGGAAACATCTTAACTGGGACAACAAAATCAATAAAAACTTGGTTACACAATTCCAGTCAAAGTCAAAAATTTCCGTTTGTTTCCGATATTTAGCCGACTAGTCCCAATGGAAAATCACGTATACACTTTCTGAGTGCAGCATTTTCTAATGTTGGTAGAGTTTGGTTCAAACCCTCGAACATTTTTAATAACTTCGTCGTTTCTATCAAAATCTTCATCACACTTTTTGAGTCTCTCCAACAGCACCTTTGTTGCTGGTATAACTCTAACCCAAATGGTTTTCCAGTGTTTTTATGTAACCTTATCTTCCCAATGAGAACCAACCAACACACTTTGGTCCTAGAACCATGCTTACTGAAGTATGACTCGGTCCAAGTCAGCTTTTAAGTGTTGTTAAATGTCCTTGATATAAAAATGAACATCGCCCTTCAAACTTTTTGAGAGGTCCCAATAACATCTTTACTGTTAGCTCAAAGTCCAGATTGACACTTCAATGTTTTGAATAATTTTGTCTTTCCTATCAAACACTACTATCACACTTTGTGAGTGGTCCCAAAAGCATCCTTACTGTTGGTATAAATCGGGTTAAAGCAGCTATTAATTGTTGTTAACAGTCTTGTTTTCCTAATAAAGTAAACCACCATCACTTTTTCTGAGTGGTACCAACAGCATCTTTACTTTTGCTTTAAATAGTTCCAAATAGAATCTAAAGCTACCTTGACAGTCTAAGAAATATTCACTGTCACACTTTGAGACAGGCTTTAGCAGCATCCTCATTGATGACATAAATCGATTCAAATCGGCCTCCTAGCATTATTAAAAAATAGCTTGCCTTTCCAATAAAAAAAAACCCACCTTTTAAGGGCTTACGCTGAAGCATACTCAACGGCAACCATTGCCTCAAAATTTAGAATTAATATAACTCAGAATCTGTATTACACCGTGTCCAATATATTCTCATACAAAATAAAATTCTATTTATTTCAAATCGATAATCCAGATTTTATTGATAACTTTGCCCATTATATTGCAATATAATACTGATCAACTACAGCATATGTTTTGGAATAACACCGCCTTTAACCTTCTTGACCAGCTCCAGACGTTTTTCGAAACCGTCACAGGCAGCACGCACGACTTCCATCGGCATTTCGTCTCAAATCCGTTTGATTACGGTTTTGAATTGGTTCATATTAGACGCCCTGTGGTCATTTACCATCGCCAGCATGTATGACCATACGAAATAATCTAAGGGATTCAGATCTGGTGAACTGGGAGGCCATTCATTCTTGTCCAAAAAGTCGGTCAAACTTTCTCGGCACCAGCCCTGAACGAGATTTGCAGTATGCGATGGCGCTCTTTCCTGCTGAAACACATAGTGATCATCTTCAAACACCTCTTGTACATATGGCTTGATAACATTCTCCAAAACTTCCGTTTTATAATATACGGCATTCGCTTTAACGCCTTTTTCGATGAAAACCAGTGGTAGTTTGCCTCGCTTGAAAATTCCTCCCAAACCATCACTTTGGAACCGTGGAATATTCCTATCACTCTCTGGAACAGTTCTCGAAGAGAGAGCCCACAATCTGTCGTTCTGGACATTGTGGGATTGTTGCAAGACGAATAACTTTTCGTCGGAAAAGATAAATTCTTCCCCACCGTGCCGCGGCAAAAGCAGACTTGCTCTTTCGAGTCGTTTCTGCTTGGAAGGTTCCGAAACTCCGTGAACCTAACGTTTCTTGAAAGCTTGGAATCCGAGGTCATTTTGCAGTATATTGTGCATTGACGATCTCGAAACGTTCAGATCTGCGGCCATTTTACGTACAGAGCGCTGTGATTTTCGTCTAATCCGTTTCCTGACCACTTTAACAACTCGTGCAGTCCGCACTGTACGAGTAGCGCCCGGGCGCTCACCTTTCAAAAACTTTTTTTATCACCACAGCACGAAACTCCTTCATCGCTGGTAAAAGATAAACACCGAATGAAAACAATCGGACATAACCTAAAAGCGTTTGTATAAACAGAGTGCAAAACTACACCAACACATACGTGAAGCATGTTGAGTAGTTGCACGACACCAATGCAAGGAAAAAGTGTATGAGAATATATTGGACACGGAGTAGGACCACTGTAGTATTATGCGGCACCGCTCTGAAGATCGGCTGCATCGCAACGAAGAACAACGCTACCGGAAGTACTGACCCTTGAGGAACCCTTTTCCCAACTGGATTTCACGCGATACGCGTTCTTCGACGTTCCCCCCCCCATTTCCCCCCCCCCCCCCCCCCCCCCCCTTCATTTCACTTTTTTTTACCCCCCCCCCCCCCCCCCCAACAACAAAATGTATTGCTCCTCCCATTTCTTAACTCCCTTATCCTCCCTTAAAGTGTGGCGTACTTATAGAATGAACCCTAAGTCTAGTCGCATACTAATAGTCTAGTCTGAAACGGTCAAACGATCGGCTCATAAAAGTAGCGGTAGATGCGCCTGCTCGGTAGGCAACAGTAGATGAAGTGCTCGAATCGTTTCAATTTTGTTTTGATAATTATTGATTGATGATCGATGGGGGAAGTGGGTGAGCCCCACACTTAAAGGACACGAAAACAGAATTGATGACGGATAATTTAGAAAATTTTATTGTGGGAAATTTAGATCAAGTCAGAACTGAAAAGACTTTTTGGAACAAAGAATTAACAGAAATGTTGGAATTGGAAATTTCTTGGTTGGTCAGGGAGATCTATTTGGTCTTTCCCTTTTGGACCGCTGAATGAAGAATTCGTAAATTGAAATCTATTTTGTTGAATAGTGCAGTGAACAACGTTTGCTAAAAATCATTTCATAAAATTAATGTGGTAAATTTCTATTTTCCAGAATTTATGTTGATGTAATGTCATGCATTTTACATAAAAAAACATCGTGAGTCGCATGTTAAAAAAATTTAATAGGAATGTAAGTGATAATTTTTGAAAGAAAGTAAAATTGAGTTAGTATCATGATTGATAATAGAGAAGTGATAGGAGTGAGTCGGAGCTATATAGATATAGAAAAACTACGTCGAGAGAGAAAGAAAAAAACAGGTGATTCGGTGGATTTGAGATTATTGTGTGGGTGATGCTAAGAAGATTTCCCTCAACAGAAGCCACGAGGTAGTGGCCAGTGCAACTTGAGATTTACGGCTTTGGTTTCCGAGTTTCCGGAATTTAGAGGTTGGAATCTCGGAGGAAGTGAATGTTACCCGATAGCGATATCGATTCGGTAGATTGCTGGTTGCCAGGCGAGGTTACCCTGGGTGTCCCTATCGCCTCGAGGTTGCGTACCTCTATATGGCATTTGGAGAGCGTTGGTTTTCAGTAGGAAACTCAGCCCCACGTGCGTCACACGCCCTACGTGACTGCCTGATTCGTGGGAAGGTCCACAGGGGAAAGTCTACCAACGCCAGTTTAATCCACCCGACTTACGTGCTACAAATCGGAGGCCCTCCGTATGGTACCACCCCGTTTACATCACTCCTTGAAGCAGCGAAGCTCATTTCGGATCGGCTTAAGGTCATCCCCGTCATCCCGCATAGCGTCTTCCCGAGCGTAGAACTAGTCCGAGCGCTGAAATCCATCCAAGCGGTGAAATCCATCCAAGCGCTGAAATCCATTCGAGCCCTGGAATCCATTGAGCGCTGAAATCCGTCGGAACGTCAAAATTCCTTCCAGTTATAACCCCGACCGCCGGAATCATCTCTCCGCAGACACGCCGCGGTACACGGTTCGGACACGGTGCTATCCACATGGTATACCCAGTGCCCCAAAAGCTCTTGCAGAGCGCGTCATCGCAATCGTTACGGTTCGTTCCGATCGGCCAACCTACTGGCGCGATCCCTAGAGCCACGACAGTCGGAGTTATCGTACCCGTGTTCCAAACGAGCGAGATCGTTGATCGTCGACCGTAACCCACCCGACCAGCTACTTACGGAAACGGAGGTTGACCAGGTAGCCAAGCAGCAAAACTGTAAGTACGCGAATCACCATCACCATCACCCATCTACACACCACTAACTAGTAGGGAACCAAGATTGTATGGGAGTAGGGGAAGAACTCGCCATAGAAATCAGGATGACTCACGAAGGACACACACACACCTACACACTAAGAAGATAGATTAGGGGATCGTAAAACAATTAAAAAAAAAAACAAAAATTTAAATGTTCAGTTTCAGTTGTAGGAAAATTTTAGCTGGCGTTTGACTCCTTAAAAAGAGTTTTTAAAACTTGACTTTAATCAATTCATCTTATGCACTGTAATAAAACAACTAATTAAGTAAATTGAAAGACAACTAGGAGTATTGATTTGGGGAAAATTTGAACTTGGAATATTTGGAATCAGTTATTTGAATGCTTGGGAAAACTTTGGAGGTGGATTTTGCTAGGTTGCAAAAGCAGCTGGTCGGGCAAATAAATCGGAAATTCTTGGCAGACGACCTTCGTCTGGCGCATAAGCCGGAATTTTGAGGACCTTAGCAGGATCCTCCTTACAAGTCTCAAAATTAATAGTTTTCCCGATACGTGTTTGATCTTTCAGTATCTCCTTGACTGTATCGAACACACCGATTGGTAATAGCATAGCAATGCATAACATAGCATAGCATAGCATATTATAGCAGAGCATAGCATAGAATAGCATAAAATAGTATAAAATAGCATAGAACACTTCGCACATGTCGTGGAGAGAGTCACCTACAGTCCCGTTGCATTCTACTCAGTGATAGAGTAGAATTGTATTCCCTTCTCTTTTTCTCACATGGAAATGTTACTCAATTTTCGTAGAAAAGTGAATCCTCTAAATTTTTGAGAATATCCACTTTTTACGAAAATTGAGTAATATTTTCGTATGAGAAAAAGAAAAAGTAATACAATTCAACTCAGTCACTAAGTAGAATGGAATAAGAGTGTATCAACTTTCATTAAAAAAATTGCCAAAACGTTTAATTTTTAAGACACGCTACTCTTACCACATCTGCTCACGTCCCTAGCACTAAATATTTTATAATTCTCTTGAAATCTGTTGCCATAAGTGCTTGAAACTGAAACAACCTTCATAGATATTCAGGAGCCACAAAAAATATGCTAAAAGCTGATAAATGGTATTTATATAATGAATAATAAATAATAAATAATAATAAATAAAGAGAACACTATGTACCTAAATTTCAGCTGACCATATCTACCTAAGGATCCTTTTCCTTCAAAATAGATGTGGCCAGACTCTATCTTACCGTGCCGTATTATTGCTGCTAAAGAAACAGTCTTCCGGCTTTGACTGTGCTGCCTGATTTTCCAATGAATTTTCTTAGGTTCAATAGCGACGAATTTATATGATCCGGTCCCACATTCAAACATCCGACAGGGATGAATAAACAGCTAGAGAAGAATTGCACGTTGAAGTTCGGTTCTGGTAGCCTATAGCCTAAACAATAATTGAATTGATCTCCTCAAACTCCTAGAAAAATAATTTTAAGGGCGCAGAAAAATCAACACGTCAGATTTCCAGCGTGGCCTACTCCATTGAACATACCGATAGGTAATGCCGTGCCTTTACCGACTAGGCATAATTAGACTCGTGTCGTGGGTATTTTTTAACAGTCTTCGTGTTACCCTAGAACAGGACCTGCTGTTAGTGCAAAAACATCACCATTTATTTACCTGTCAAAAAAGACCGTTTTGATTGGTCGCTGTGACAACCGCCCCTAAGGCCACCGTCGAGTTATGTTTCAAGCAGGCAGTCTGTTGTTGGTTTGACCGTGTTGCTAGTAGTCACTGCATTTTCACTTTTTTCATTTGTGACAACTACACTGAACCCAAACATCATTCCAAGATCGTCTGAAAAGTAAATCGATTGCGCCCATTAACGAAAAGCATTCGGAAATCGGATGATTGTCTTATGGTTAAATTCGTATGACGATCATCCATGTTTCGTATGACAATCAAGGAAATTTAATATGATGTTTGTTTCAAAACTGAGTAGACCATTAGCGATTTATGAAGGTTTCTAAGACATTCCACGGCTTAAAATTGTTTCACATTTCACTCCCTCAACCGTTTAGTAAGGATTGCAACGGGAGCACAAAATTTAAAGGAATCAGGAGATAACTCTCCAAAACTCCGTATGAAGCGACCTGGTTTACATCCTTTATTCGTGATGCTACCAGTTTAGACAGCGATTGATAGGTTTTTACCGAATGATGTAAAATTGAATGTTTGTCATCCTCATTTCAAATGATTTGCGTTGTAGGGCTTTTCCAATGCAATACGCATTCTACTTTGGAATGGCGATTTTTCATACAGCGTGCATTCGTATTTGAACGGGAGGTCAATGCGCTTCGCGTATTATAAGTTGTTCAACATTAAAAAGACAACCATCTGGATTCTAGAAAATCGTCATCCACCTGCATCTATCATTCTAAAATGCGATTTCAACGTCTCGATACGAAGCGACGGAGGATTCATTCGATTAAAGGAGGATGTTTGGGTTCAGTGTAGAACAAATGTGGAAATAAAAGTTTACTTTTGCAGTGGTTTATTTTTAATCAGTGTGAAATGAAGTGCAAAGTGATAAATTGAGGTCGCCATGACGTGTCACATCCGGGTCATCGGTTCCCGAGAGATCCAATCGTTCGCCGAGAGTGGGTTAAGGCCTGCATTGGGAACGCAAGCGAGGAAGACATTCTCTTGCTCAAGTTTCCACCCCACAGCAGAATTTGCAGTGTAAGCATCGATGAAATTCAATGAAACCTCGTAAATTTACGGTTAGTTTGATGCAGTTTCATTTCCCGACCGGCAAATAAGCTTAAGAAGATTCAAAAGTAACGTGTATACTTTTTTGAATTTTTGATACCATCATTTTCTTCCCTGTAAGGCAGTTTTGTATTCTAAGAGCTTTAAACTCTTGGACCTCTTCATTTAAAATATTGAAAATTTTCAAACTTTTATTTTATTGAATATTAACCAGGTATAAAGAAAATCGACAAATTTTGTTTTTTTATTTCTTTTAACGTAGGACTACGTTTCTCTTTTCTATACCAGGTGTCAATTCAAAGTTTTGAAAAATAAGAGCGTTACACTAGAGTGAAAGGTTTTTGAGCTCTAATAACTCTCGTTCAACTGAACACAACGACTTCATTCATACACCGTGATTCATGATTAGAAACACTTACAATTTTTTTTGCATTGAAATTACAATTTAGTGCTATTAGTATAAGGGTCATTCCATATCAAGTGACCGGAGAAATGCATCGACCCTTTTCGATTCGTACTAAAATTGGCTGATATACTTATTCTAGGCTGGTAATCAAAAATGCACAGTTTTGGAGCAATCGATGAACCCCTCGGCCCATGGGCTGCCCCCATTTTTCTGAGATTTTTGAAAAGTTTATACTTTGATTTTTGAATATCTTAATGACTAAAAGAGCTACAAACAATATCAGATACTTTTCTTGAAGTTAATTAAATTTTCTACCAAATAAAAATATTTTTTAGAGTGTTGTCAACATTGTTATTTTTTCGGTTAAAACATAAAGTTGCGTTTTTCTCAAAATGCCCCAACTTTTTTTTTTTTTCAATTTTGATGGCCCCAATGTGTTCAGCAGACTTTTTTGATATCGCTTAACACTTATCGAGAAAAAACAATTTGCTCCGTCATGGAGATATTCATTTTTAAAGATTTCATGTTTTCAACATTTATTTATTCAACCACTCTGATATAGTCTATTAAAACCTCAACAAGGCAGATCTAACAGAAAAGCACCGCTTCAATTTTCAAATAATAACAATTTTGTATGGCCTACGTGATGTTTTTCAAGTTTGTTTATATATATATCGTGTGAGATCAAAATAAACTCTGTTTAGTTGTTCAGTCGTTAGTGATAACATGGAGTGTTCAATAGGACTGTGCTTAAAAAGAAAATGTTCCGTTGGAAAACAACATCGGTCATCTTTTTACTTTTCATCGCGGGAATAGCATTTATTTAAACTTCGGTCCGGAGTACAAAGTTTGGAAGATTTTTCACAGCCAAGCAAAAACGATGCTGTAATCCGTTGAGCTTTCATGTTAGCATTCGACGCAAAAATTTAAAAACCAATTTCTTCCCACTATCACAAATTTCACCAACACGTAAACAATGTTTTTGAAGATCGAAAAATATGCGCTCAATGTGACGAGGCAGTAAGAGCAAGAGCTGCTCTAACAAATTTTTAACGGAATTTGATGGACAAAGAAACACATGTTGAAAACGATAAGATTGAAAAGTATTCATTAACAATGACAGTTGATAAATTTACTATTTTAGAATCTGTAGAGATTATTCATTCAGCTGGAGAATTGGAAGGTTCGGATACTAGTGGTAAGATACTATTCTAATGATAATCGATGTCTTATTCGCACCTTGTCCTACGCTGTTTCCTTTTTTAATCAGAGATTCAAGATGACGATGACAATACCGAAGATATTAAAATTGATATGAATTGAAATTATCGAGCTTAAATGCCACATTAGATTCACTCGTCCAATCACCTGTTAGTAGAACGAAGGTAAAACGTTAAAAAAAGTATACTGATAATAAGTACTCCAAAGCTTCAAAAGCTTTGAAAACGTCGTTTGATGGAATTCTCAGGCCAAAATACGCTTTCTCAGAATGCAATCATTGAAACAGATGGAGATGAAATGATAAGACATATAAATTTATAAGAGGGAATCTCTTCCTGTCCTAGGTTCATCAAGACACTGTATAGAGTATCATTGAAACGACCTTTTTTGAAGTGCTTCCTTGCTTAATGTCTCTTTAAACTGATGTTGTAGACGATTTAAGTTCATTCGAGACGGCCTTCTGAAGTGCGCGAACCTCTTTTTTTCGTCCGGCACACAAAGTATAAAAAATAGCCAAAAGAAACTCTGTCTCTAGAAGAAACGTTTCAAAACTATTTAAAATGCTTTATTCGAAATTTGTTATGCCCCATTTGCTCTGCAATCTTGAACGGGTATTCTGACATACTCGAAATCTTTGTCTTAATACTACTTAATACTCATCTCATCGGACGGTCCTCACATCCTTTCCAATTGAATCCGTTTCTACTGGGCTAAAGTTGACCGGATTTCGTGGGGGTAAATAGAGTTTCATCGATTTTCCGTTCGCCATTCAATGGTACCAGTTCTGTTTGATTTCTTTTCTGCGCTTACATATATACAACATTCCACTAGCTCGTACAGGCCGTGAGGACGTGACATCCCCCAGGGAATACCCACCTCCACCGGACTACGGACTGGCAGCATTCAAGCTCATCTTCTATGCATAGAAAGTCAGGACGCGACCACAGCACAGCGAGTTGGACGGCCCGGTTGAACGCACGTGTGCCCACCACATCACCAACCGCCTAACTGTAGCCGAGTGTCATCGCGGTTGTTTTGTGTCGTCGATACGTTGTTAACTCTTGGAGTGTCCCCAGTGGCAAATGGTGCTGCTTTTCATCTTTACCGTTCTTCCCCCGTCTTCAGTGGCCATGGGATCAGGCTTATCATACGCAGGCATAGTCCTTGACTGGCGCTGGTCGTACGAATTGCGTGAGTGTGTCACATGTGGATATTTGCTTTTATGGACTTTGAACAAATTCGATTTTTATTCTTTATTGCGGGTGCTTTGTGTGATTTGATTTTTTTTTGTGGGGTTGACGAAATTGAAGGTGTAATTTCAAAGCAAACAGGGGGTTCAGTTGGATATTTTCAAGCAAGCTACAGGATGTTAAAGCAACCCACTTCCTATTTACATAGTACAATTCTTTAAGGATCACCAGTTTCCTGGTAACAGGACCATAAAACCACACGGTAATAAACGAATTAAATCATAAAAATCCATCACAACCAAATCAAGCTCATCCCACACACTCGCCGCGTTGAGAATCGTCAATGTTTACCGAAAATAAACCATTTTGTTGATAAATAACGCCAATATGACGCAAATTATGATGGAAGTCGTCCCCCTTCGAAATGCCAGAGAATCACAAACATCGTTTAGGGCATATGTGACACTCATCAATTCGAGTATTGGGCGAGGGCCGTCGTCTGATTACGAGACGATGACAACCAACGACCGAGCCAAACCGTGGCGGCTGGAAATATTGAGCGGTGGTGGTGCCATTTATTGGTAGCGATCTTCCGCGCCTCATACGAACGAAAAAAGAACTGAAATCTTTTCAAAAGGCGAAAATTTGCCAAACAACGAATAGTGTGGGGTGCGCTGGAAAACAAAGCCCTACGAAGGCAATGACGAAATGAGAAAACGAAAAGGGACAATATGTAATGCCAACCAACAAAACTGGGGATGGAAAATAAGAGAGGGAGGGGTGTAGCATTCGCTCGAGCGTGGGATTGGCAACGGTTCGCAGGAATCGATGGCCATAAGTAGGATTATGAACTCACCCACTCGATTAGGTTCTTTTCCGTTATGTGTCCATTGAATGCGTGTTGGTGCGTGTAGGGTGGAGTCGAACATGGATTGTGTAGTTTTAGGGGATGGGAAAACTATGCAGGATAATGGTGGTTGGACAGTGATGGCCGAATGTGGTCAGTTTAGGATGATTATTCTCGTTCAGTTGGCTCGAGATTACTCCCAAGCTTATCACTATCCAGTTTTGTTTTCTAAGTCATCTTGATCTTTGTATTTTGGTATTTGAAGCTTTTTGATTATTGTACGTTTTAAGGCACACAATCCTGCAGATAATAAAAATAATAATAGTGGGTAGCATATTGCCTTCAAACTCACTGACTACCGTTGAACAGCTACATACTGCAGAAGTTGGCAACCTCAGATGAAGGCACATCTTATTCTAAGTCAAATAATTTATTTCTATACTAACTGGCCCAGCAAACGTTGTACAGCCTCAAATTGAAATGATTAACGTTAAAAAGGTTGTTTTTAGTTACCTGATTGTGACAGCCGGTTGATGTGACATAAAGCGGTTCTCAAACGTTCGTAATTTGTTTGCAATCGTTCCGTACGATTTCCCTGTAGAAATGCGATCGAAACACCGTGATTCGGAACATGAAAATTAAATTGCGATCATCTTTGAACACGTGGTGTTACGTTTACATTTAAGGGATGTATCGACAATAAGCTATCCATGTACATTTGCGTTGCACATGTGTATTTTTGATGGTTTTAATGTGTTTATCAAAGCATGCTTTGCGTTTCACTGTCATCTTTCGTTTGTTTACTTGTTTGCACGGTTTAAATTCATCGTTTTTAAAATGTCGCGCATTGAAAAGGACGTAAAAATTAAGGTTTTGGACAGATGACTACGTGAAAAGTGTGTAATTATGTGACCATTGGCTAAGCACTTTGGAATTCATCACGCGAATGTAAAATCCATCATAACCAAGTTTGGGTAACACTGTTCTTCGGATGAACTGCCAGGAAGAGGCAGAAAACCCGGATCTTCCAACCCTAAACTTAATCAGAAAGTGGTAGCTCTAATTTGGAAGAACAAATCAATGTTGATGCGTGATTTGGCCAATAAAGCGGGAACCAGTGTTGGGATGATTCGATGTATCAAGAAACGGAACAACCTGAAGACCTACAAGAAGCAGAAAATCGCCAAACAAAGTGCAGAACAGAAACAATGCGCAGCAACAAGGGCCCGGAAATTGTATTCGTGATGTTATCCAACATCAAAATACAACATCATTTCAAATCATTGGAAAAACGCACCTATCATCTTTGAATAGTCCGGGCGATCGCTGGCACGCGTTCAGCACATCAAAGATCTCGGGGTTGTCCTGGAATCGTTGAAGAAACTGCAAGAAATATGTCTATTTGTCTGTGTTGACATATTAACATTTGCTCACTTCCGTTTATTTATTTACATTCATTTATTTATCTTGATATATTTACATTCAGCTATTTGCATATGTATGTTTACATATTAAGATATGCTAAGATAAATATATAAATGAATGTATGTTTAGGTAAATATATTAATGTAAATAGATGAACTTACATTTATTTATGTGAATAAAGAAACGTAAGTGAATAAATGTTAGTATGTCAATATAGACACATAGACATAACACTTGCAGTTTCTTCAACGATTACGCCTTAAACGCTCAATTCAAATGTTTCTTAGTTGGTAGTATCGCCACAGATGGCGCACATAGTTGATTCCTTTACGTTTGACATTAGCACACTACCCCCATCTGTTCAGCTTTATTACACATCACAGTGTGCTCAACAGATGGCGCAGGTGTGCTAGTGACGATGATTTGTAATGCGAAAAAATTTTCAACGTTTTATGTCTGTTTTTCTGTGATATGAATGGTAGATGGGTTAACTTAAAAATATAAACATTTTCATAAAAATCTCGCGTTGTTAGGCACTTTGATGGTAATTGTTGATGCTGCTGATCGAAAAGTATGCAGAAAAATGCAAAACTAAGAATTTTAAAATGAGTTTTCCTCCACAAGGGGACAAAAGAGGAGAAACAATTTTGCATAGGTTCTGTTGATGAATGTTTTAACTTTCAGTTTTCGTATACTGTGTTTGCATATATTTTCAAATAAGTGAGTAAGATACATTGAAAAAACGTATTTTTTATCACTTCAATTTCTACAACTTTTTTTTATAAAATAACTAGCAACCACCTTGCATCTTCAAAATGTGCGTCCTAATATGCCCTAAAAGTAATCCTAACAATTTTTTCAAATTCAAATTGAAATAAAAAAAATTATAGCGAAAAAACTGTTTTTTAAGTACCACCCTAAGGAAAGTTCGAAAAACTGTTATAGAGGGTGTTCCGATTAAAATTTGGTCAAACAGTAATGTGTGTTGGTCGATCAAAGTTTTTATCAATAAGTCAAATTCTTTTTCTTTTTCAAGTTCAGGTAATATAGAATACAGGAGAAGCTGAACTAAGCTTCCTTTTTACTGAATGCGAATTGCCGGGTCTTTCGTTTAACATCTGCCATAAGATTTTGCACAGTCTCCTTGTCCACTTTATTCGCCGCAGAACGCCAGTTTGCCTTGAACTGTTTCTCGCTCACAACAGCTTTTTGAGTCTTCTTAAGGTTCCGCTTGACGATGGCCCAATATTGTTCGATAAGGCGGAGCTCTGGCGTGTTGGGAAGGTTCTTGTCGTTGGGGACCACTTGAACGTTGCTGGCAGCATACCACTCCATGGCCTTTTTCCGTAATGGCAAGATGCCAAATCCGGCCAAAATAGAACGGAACAATTGTGTCGCTTCAGGAAAGGCAGTAGACGTTTTTGTAGGCACTCGCTCAGATAAATTTCCTGGTTGACGGTTCCGGTCGCAATGTAAACGTTGCTCTTCAAGCCACAGGTACAAATGGGCTGCCACACCAGATATTTCTTCGCGAACTTTGACAGTTTAATGTGCTTGAAAATATCTGCCACCTTTCCCCGTCCGGTTGCCGTATAAAATTCCTGTCCAGGAAGCTGTTTAAAGTCTGCCTTGACGTAAGTTTCATCGTCCTGTACCACGCAATCAAACTTCGTCAGCATCGTCGTGTACAACTTTCGCGATCGTGCTTTGGCCGACGTGTTTTGTTTATCGTCGCGATTTGAAGTCACCACTTTCTTGTAAGTCGACAGTCCAGCTCGTTTTTTAGCTCTATCCACGGTTGAAGGCGCCACTCCCAGCTTCTTTGCTACATCTCGGACGAAGTGGTTGGGGTTCCGCTCGAAACAGCGGGCAACTCTTTTGTCGTCGCTGTGGTCTCCGGCTTTCGATTTCCTCCCGATCTAGCTTTTCTGGCTGTCGACAAACGTTCACCGAACACTTTTAATACGTTGGTAACAGTTGATTTAGCCACATTCAACAATTTTGCCAACTTGGCGTGAGAGTAGTTTGGATTTTCGCCATGCACGTGCAAAATTTTGATGCGTTGCTTCTCTTCCTTCGACGACATTTTGGTAACTGAAGTGTCAATCTCAAAATCAAAATAAAGGCATGATGCTACACGCACACATCTTCAAAATGAGGGGTGTGCAAAAAATTTTTTAATGTACGATGAAAGGAAATGCGTCAAGTTTAAGTCGACCAAATTTTGATCGAAACACCCTTTGAAACGATACGTAGATGAGATGGAAGTTAAGTTTTTTCAGCAAAGTTTCATTAAATTGAATTGTCTTCAATTTTATACGAGCAAAAATTCCTCTAAATCGTAAGAATAAAAAGTTAGAATTTTAATTATGAACATAAGAAGATCACCCTAGTCACCTTTCAAAGCAAAATATTGATCTTATTTTTAAGATAAAATCTTCCAAAGACATCATATGTCTAAAGAAAATGGTTTTCGAGTTATCGATTTTTGTCGCGAAATTTGGCTATTCGTACCATAGTGCACCGTAGGAAAAGCTCTTTCTTTAGTTTCAGTTTCATTCATTGAGAAATTTTAAGTCAATTAAATTATTTACTATGAAATAAAGGGTGTACCGTTTGAAATCCGCACTCACACACATAATTCATTCTCATAATTCGAGTTTTTTTTTTCGATTATCACCATATTTTAAGGGAGTAAAACGTAACGGTTAAAGTTAGTTTTGGCATCGTTCAATTAATTTCTTTCGCCTTTATATCCGAATGCGTGAACCTTGGACCATTTGGTTCTGCACGACCTCAGAATCGACAGTTTTTTGCATATTAATCCATGTTTTCTTCATTTCTCCTACATTCTTCACCACTTTAGGTCATTTTAGAAGGTGCTCTTTAGCTCATAAGCCCAGTATTTTTCTATTGGGCGCAGTTCCGAGTGTTTGGAGGATTCAGATCTTTCGGCACAAAATCGACATCATTCGCCTTATACCACTCTAGCACGTCATTTGTGTAGCGGCATGATGCCAAATCCGGCCAGAAGATCGTCGGACCGACGTGAGCCTTCAAGAGAGGGAGAAGCCGCTTTTGGAGACACCTGTCAATTCATGGTGCTTGCGGTAACGAAAGATGTTCTCCGCTTTCCACAAATACAAATCGCTTGCCAAATTAACAACTTCTTGGTGAACCTCGACATCTTCTGTGTCCGGAGGTTCTCGGGAACATCACACTTAATCTTGGTCACATACCGGTTTCCTGGAATCTGGTTGAAGTCCGCCTTCAGATATGTCTCGTCATCCATTACACAGCAGTGTGGTTTTGTTAACTTCTGATCGTACAACTTCCGGCACGGCTTATTGCGACTGTATTCTGTTTCTCGTCACGGTTTGGGGACTTCTGAACCTTAAACATACGTAGGCCAGCTCGAGTTTTAGTATTCTGCACGAAAGACTTGCTCACATGCAACTTTCTAGCCACATCTCGAACTGGGGCGTTCGGTAGATCGCAGCAAGCCGTGCTTTGAAAATGACGTGTTTTGCTTTTGCTGCGTCGTTTTCGCAGAAATAAAATTAAAAAATATTCCTTCTTTCAACTAAAATAAATGGTGAAATTATAGTTTTCCGAGTGCTTTGCGTAGGACGTTGTGAATGGAATCCCTCTCATAGTGTGTTGTGGTCGTGTTTCTTGAGATGGATTGTTTTTTGTGTTTTAAGTGACCCACTCCCGCATCCGCAGGAGCTTTCCAGCATCAGATAAGGAACATTGGTGAGGTCGTTTTATATTATCAAAAATATACCTTAACTATATACACGCCCGGATCAAGAATTTCCATTTTTGATTCTGGAAGTGTGAAAACTCTTCACATATCCATTTGATGTGTGAAGATTTTCATGCGGGGCTTATTGTATATGAAGATGACCTCAGAATGTACGTGTATGAACAATCATTCTTGAAATGGGTCTTTGGATTTTCAATAGAGCTGTTACCTTCAATCTTCAGGGCTAAAAATGTTTGCACATAGTGATCACATATAAATTACTGAAGAAATGCAGACAAGTTTCTTCCATAAAAGCAGTGCCGGCCAGTGGGAGATTGATTGTAAAGACACACATCTCGAACTGAGGCGTTCGGTTTCCGTTTAAATCTGACGGCTTTTTCCGGTTCTTCGCTTCCGATCAGCAATCAGACGTTCTTCGAACCGTTTTATAATACAAGACACCATGGAATTCGCGATTCCCAACTATTTACGGATGGCACGATGCGACAGATCCTTATTCTCAAAGTGCTCGTGCAAAACTTTTTCGCGCACGCACTGTTCTTTCGTCGTCGTATTGAAAACTTTTGCGCACCTGATAAAATCAACTCTTAGAGTGTAAACAATGCACACTTAACTATGTCTACGCAAAATTTTAATTCATTTTACCCTACGGATCAAATGTTAGAGCAGTTTGAGTGTGTGCGGATTTTAAACGGTACACCCTTTAAACAAGTAAACAAATTTCACATCGTAGTCACGATAATATCTCTTTGTTATTTTTGTAAATTATTTGGGTTGAGATTAAACTCTTGGCTTTGCGTGAGAGGTGTGGGTAAAGGTATGCGAAGAAAATTAGTCTTCATAGGACATACGATCAATGATTTTTTTTCTTCAATGTTCTTTTCTTTTGAAAAAAGTTCTTTAAATGCTATTTAATTTTTTTATTCGTCCTTGTTATCATCGCATCAAATCGATGGTTGACAAGTTTGCCTCGCACACTGCAACTGATGTTTTCTCCCTTTTGACCAAAAGCAGCATACGCGTTACTCTACGTTGGCGTGGAAAGCAGATTGGCTCATTATTTCACCATCCACGCAATCATCACTCCTGTCCAACAACAATTCTCGAGGTCATTCGTTGGTAGGCAGATAAAACCCTAATTGGACCTCTAGAGGCATCCCCTTTCTTATACTACCCCACACGATTACAAACCCGTTTGCCCTTTTGACTCTCACCACCCAACGTACCAGTAATTAATTGTATTGCTACAATTAACGATCAGAACTGCACTATCAATTACAATGAGATCGCCTGCACCACTAAATCAAGTTTATGACATATTTTGATCCTCTCCTTCAATGCAACTGAAGAGCATTTTCAAAACATAATCTACCCTTCTTCTCAAACCAGAAAACACACAGCATCCCTTTACCTGCCAAATTTTGGGATCATTTCGAAAAAAAAAACATAAATACACAAACAAACTATAACCTTTTTCGAAAAAAAAGGTGTCATGACTCTGTAGGGGTGCTACACAGTAGCCAGAATTAGGTTTGGATTGTGAGAAAGTCGGATGCTGTTTTTTTTTTTTGTTGGCATTTTGAAAAAGATACTGCCCAAAATCGTGAACAAGGGAGCGATTTTCGATTTTATGGTTCGTCATTGTTATTGTTGACTCGCTGTCGAGTCGAGTGAGTTTGTATGCGGTGTTTTGACTTTTCGGTACCTACCGATGATAATCTGTATCGTATTAAGTCAAGTGGTTAATTAGGACTGTGGGATGACTGCTCGTCCATGCTAGGGATTGGAATTGGTTTGAGTCCGGGAGCTGGTGGTGAAACTATTTGAAGTTAGATTTCGGCTTGGGTTCTCATGGAAACTGTTAAAATGGGTTTCTACCTGCGAAAGGTTCCTCGGAAGGATTTCCGAAGGGTCCCGTTAAATTCTTTTAATTGAAGCACAAAAGGAAGTAAATTATGAGGACGTCTCTCTGGTTGAAATTCCTGTGATGTATTGTTACTTTTCCTTCCTCTGCTAGGATTTCAACTGTTGCGTAATTATAGATTTTTTTTTGTGCATCGAGGAATGGATCCTCTGCTACCTGAGCAGTAGATTGGAAAGGGTCATGTGCGATACATGAAGGGTTAAAAGTTCCCATACGAGAATCCTGTAACGGTTTTGAAATCCTGCCATCTGGCATATCGGAAAGACTCACTTCTTAGGGTAGAGCAAATCTTCGGAATCTAAGATTCCCACCGGTTCCGTAGCGGGACAGTTGCAATTTATTTTGCACTTCATAACGACAACAGATAATCCGTATTGATCTGGCGACTCGGAAAGCGAGAATGGCAACCGGGCAGAGCACAAAGGAAAAAGTTCAATCGAAGGGATGATTTTCTGCATGAAATGCGTTAGGGGATTACTCGAAGAATCCTTTTGTAATGGACTCGTTGTCTGGCGCAAAAAATCGATAATGGGGATTATGTTTTGTCTCTGTTGACTCAAGTCGGCCACAATCCTTTCGAAAGGGAAACGCTGCCGCTGCTGGTGCTAGCGCTCATACTCCGGTTGCAGTTTCCGTTTCAGGCTCTCGGTCTGCTCGGTGTGACGGTTTGCGACAGACTGAAAAATCGAAACGTTGCATAATTCCTGAACCGATCATGCATGCATACGTCCACAAAATTTAACCGGAACCCTTCCGCGGGACATAATATCCTCAAACATCTGCTTGGTGCTTTATGGTAATTTATTGTCGAAAATAGGGATTCAGTTTTCCTACCTGTCCGGGTGCACCTTTCCGTGCCTGTCGGATAGAAAATGCGGCGCTCATTATACAAACCTATTTTTTCACGATGAATAAATATCCTAATTCCGGATTGGGACCCTTTCCTAGCTCGAAGCGAAGCGATAATATTCATTTTTATTTGAATGCACGCGTTGCAGGATGGCTTCTGGGTGGTGTGGTGTCATATTCTTGTTTCACCTTTGGGTAATTTTCGGCACGGGCTGCATGCAGATGTGTGAGCAGATTTTCCAGGAAGGGATGATTTCGGTTGTCCTGATTTCAATACAGCTGAAGTAACTGGCATGAAGAAACGCTGGCGCGGAATAATTCTGCACAGTGTTCAGTATCCCATTTGAAATTTGTTTTGATTCGTTCCTTGCATCATGCTGATCGTCCTCAGCATTGAAATCGAAAGGTGCTATGATTTTCCTTTCCATCGTTTGTTAGAACCAATGTTTTGATTCAACCCGCGTTTAGAACGATCGTTTATGAACTGGAAAGGGAGAAATTGAGAGTTTACATCCTGCTTGAGATTTGTCGCATGTCAAGCAAGAGAGCCGCCAATGGGTGGTTGATTTTGTTGACCCACTTCAATGGAGGAAATGTCATCTTCATGCAACAGGGTTTGTTTATTTTTTATTGTTAGGTTTACAAGGATATGATTATAGCTAGTTCAGTTCAGGCTAGTTCAGGATTTTCATTAACATTTACATCGTAGAAACAATATTTAAACATGTGGTAAACAAACCCCAAGTTTTATTCAAGCGTTAAGAATAGAAACCTACCAGTTGACTTGTGCCTTCACTATAAAAAAAATACACTTTTAAAAAAACAATTTAACGATCACATTAGAACAATTTTAATTAGAAAACTAGGGAAGTTTGAATCTCACATCCCAAGCAACACAGCTTGTCATTAATAAGTTGAAAATACTGTTCAATGTCAAATATAGGTAATTAATATAAGTTCATGATACTTTAAAAAAAATCTATCTCATACAAAAATATAACTTCCTAAGCATGGGATTAGAACACTGGTCTTTGGCGTTATAGGGTTGTAATTTCTTTTCTACGCCAACTCTGACTGTTGGAAAGTCAATTCCTAGTACTTATGATTTGTTTCTCGTGGGCAGTGAAACCACAATCTTGTACATTAAATCAATCGTTATGTCACAAACACGTTATTTAGAACATGGATGTAATGTTATCGCAACAATCTTTTAAAATATCTATACAATCTTATCCTGTTTATGTTTTATAAACGGATACAGCGATGTGTTTAAAAACAATCATAAATAAGTGAAGCAGTGAATAAAGCCGTCATAAAAAATACGAGGGATCCAAACCGCTCAGAATGTGACATTCCAGGTAACCAATAAGCAGTTCCAAAGCGTCTTTACGGCAGCCTATCAAGCATTTAAATCACCTTAAATGCCACATAAATGCTTCTTTTGGCCCAATATACGTCTGCTTTACTACAATGCTATGATAATGCTTCATTAATGCTATTTTGCATTCGAAATGCTTATTACAGGCTACAAGCATTTAAATAGCATTTGAAATCCAACTTTACAACAGAGAGCAATCAAGATGCTGATGTAATGATATAATGATATAATGCTTGTTACATCTGATATGTAGATTTAGGGTTGATTTACTGCATATGCTAAAGCTTATTGGTTACCTGGGATGTTTTGCAAAACGGTTATAATACATCTATAACATAAACTATTATAAGTCGTTCCTAAAAAGTTGTTTTGTGTATTGCTTGTTCACTTTTGAAATGATAACATTAAAAAAACTGAATCACTTTTCTAAACTATCAATAGTAAACGCGAGCCAATTCGATTAAATTTTACTAGGAAAAGCATATCTTTTGACAGATACACGCATAGAGTTAGTGGGAATGTCTGCATTTTTTGATCATGTGTTTAAAGGATGCTATTTTATTTTGGTGTGTGTGATTTGTAGTGTTGATATTGTACATTGAGTGGTCGTCGATTTTCTGCACATTTCAAGTGTGAGTTTAGATTGATCTTTCACCACAAGCAAGTCTAGGAACGATAATTTCATTTTCAACTTCATAGGTAAATTAGAAGTTTTTGTGTTTTCGTGTTACTATCACATTTCGTGGTGGCATTAAATGGCTCCAACAGCATCCTTACTGTTGGTATAAATCGGTTCAAATTGGCACTCAAGAGCTACTATAAATTACTCAATGAAACACCACCATTGAACTTTGGGAGTGGCCTCAATAGTATCCTTACTGCTAGTATAAATCTAATCAAATCAGTGCTTAAAGTAAAATATTTTTCCAAATGTTTAAATCAAAACTTCCTTATCAAGGTGAATCTTGATCAAATGAGCCTTGACCTTTTAACAAAACCTTTTCCCTGTGATATATGAGGGCACAGGTGAACACGGTCCAGCATAAAAATAAATCAAAAAGGTTACACTAATATTTATTTCCTCTTTCCATCTGATTGCAAGGACGGGACCGTTGCACAGTGGTCAAAAAGTCGATTTTAACGCACTTTGGCAAAGTTGATGGATATTTTTTAATAATCGTTTATTTGTACAGGCTCAATCGAATCAACTTTACAGAGCCAAATTTTCATATTTATATACATCATTTATCTTAAAACTAAAGTTAGGAGGATAGAGCCGATTACTCGCGGCTGTCCCGAGGTTAATAGGAATTACAAATTACGGATGGGAAAGAGGGTGGGAATTTAAGGTATGGTTTACATAACACATTAAATTCAAATTCTAAATTATCTAAAAACTTATAACTATACAATGTATGGTTTACTTTTGACTTGAACATTTTTTTTAAAAGAAAAAAAAACACACATACACAGATAAAAAAAAAACTTATAGTAAACGTACAGGTTAAACTAACTACAATCTAAGGCTAATGTTAGTCAAAAACACATAAATGAGTTTCATAAACTCCAAATCACGTACAGCCAAAATATCTCGAATTGGCACATTGGGTTGTCTACCTCGAGCCCGAAGGGAATCATAAAGCTCCGATCTGACTCCACGATGCTCAGCACAAGACCAAATAACGTGATCTGCGTCCTGATAGCCTTGTCCACACTCGCAGAGATTGCTGTCGCTCAGCCCAACCCGGTATAAATGAGCGTTCAAAGAATAATGATTGGACATGAGGCGAGACATGACACGAATGAAGTCTCGACCCACATCCATCCCCTTAAACCAGGATTTCTTCGACACCTTTGGGATGATAGAATGTTGCCATCGCCCCAAATCTCCTTTACTCCATTTATACTGCCAGCTGACGAGTGACTGTTGACGAAAAATAGTAAAAAATTCATTGAAGGCGATTTGTAGAACATAAATATCGCCTTCTATAGCGCCCACCTTTGCAAGCGAGTCCGCTTTCTCATTGCCCAGAATTGAACAATGAGATGGGACCCATACAAAGGTGATGATAAAATAACGCGAAGATAAAGCACTTAGAAGCTCCTGTATTTTCATGAGAAAATACGAGGAGTGCTTTACCGGCCTCAATGAGCGAATAGCCTCTATAGAACTGAGACTATCCGTGAAAATGAAGTACTGATCCGGTGTTAATGAGGCAACCATTTCTAGCGTAAAGTGTATTGCCGCTAATTCGGCGACATATACGGAACAAGGAGCTTGAAGTTTACGATTGGCGCTATAAATTTCATTAAATATACCAAAGCCTGCTGACTCCTCTATCAAAGATCCGTCAGTGAAGAACGATTTAGTGGAATCAACTTGGCCAAACTTTGCAGCAAATATTACCGGAGCAATCATAGGACGATGATGCTCTGGGATTCCATGAAGCTCTTGCTTCATGGATAAATCAAAATGAACCGAATTGTCGAAATCGGAGAAGCAAACACGATTGGAAATGTTCGGCGAAGGGCTGACATCCTGTGTTATGTACAAATGGTACAAGGTCATGAAGCGGGTTTGAGTATTCAACTCAAGGAGCTTCTCAAAATTTTCGATCACCTGGGGGCTCATAACTTCACACCTGGTGAGGAGCCGGAGAGATAATTCTGAAAACCGATCCGAGAGTGGCAACATGCCAGCCAGCACTTCAAGACTCATGGTGTGAGTCGAGTGCATGCAACCTAACGCGATACGAAGACACCGATACTGAATACGTTCCAGTTTAATGAAATTCGACCGAGCCGCTGACTGAAAACAAAAACTACCGTATTCCATAACCGACAAAATCGTTGTCCGGTACAACGTTAGAAGATCTTGTGGATGAGCTCCCCACCAGTCCCGGTAATTGTGCAGAGAAAATTGACCCTCTGCTGGCACTTTCGCTTCAGATACTCAATATGGGATCTCCAGGTGCACTTAGAATCGAACCAGACCCCAAGATATTTAAATGACATAGAATGAGTTACCGGCTTACCCCAAATTTGAAGCTTCGGTTGTGCTGGGTTATGCTTCCTAGAAAAAAACTACCAACTCAGTTTTCTCCGTAGAGAATTCGATACCTAGCTCTAAAGCCCAAGTAGACAAATTGTCTAAGGTATCCTGTAAGGGTCCTTGCAGATTGACCCCATTGGATCCCGTGACAGACACTACGCCGTCATCTGCAAGTTGTCTCAACGTACAGTTGTCACTTAGACAACCGTCAATGTCTTTGACATAAAAATTATACAAAAGGGGGCTTAAACATGAGCCCTGGGGGAGACCCATGTAGCTAAATCGGGAAGCTGTAGAGGTTCCATGAGAGAAGCTCATATGTTTCTCTGACAGCAAATTGTACAAAAAATTATTCATTAATGGTGAAAAGCCACAAGCGTGGAGTTTATCTGAAAGAACTTCAACAGATACTGAATCAAAAGCCCCCTTGATATCCAAGAAAACAGAAGCCATTTGCTCTTTTTTAGCAAAAGCTAACTGAATATCTGTGGAAAGCACCGCGAGACAGTCGTTCGTTCCCTTACCCCTACGGAAACCATATTGAGTATCTGAAAGCAGGCTGTTCGTCTCAACCCATTTGTCCAGACGGAAGAGGATCATTTTCTCCAACAACTTTCGAATGCAGGATAACATCGCGATGGGTCGATAGGAGTTGTGGTCGGACGCGGGTTTGCCAGGTTTTTGAATGGCGATAACTCTCACCCGCCTCCAATCATCCGGTACAATGTTGAGCTCCAAAAACTGATTAAACAAGTTCAACATGCGCCTCTTCGCGACGTCTGGGAGGTTCTTAAGCAAGTTGAACTTGATTCTATCAGCTCCTGGAGCCGTATTGCCACACGAAAGGAGCGCGAGAGAGAGTTCTACCATTGAAAAAGGTTGGCTGATCTCATCTATCGCATTCTCGGTTTCGCGAGGAATGATCCGTGCCGGCACAGAATCTGGACAAACTTTTCGCGCGAACTTGAGGATCCATTGATCGGAGTACTCTTCGCTCTCGTTGTTCGTAGTTCGGTTACGCAATCTTCGCGCCGTGTTCCATAGAGTACTCATCGACGTCTCGCGCGATAGCCCGTCCACGAATCTTCGCCAGTATCCGCGTTTCTTGGCCTTGATGAGGCTCTTAAGTTCACGTTCAAGAGCCGTGTATACTTCGAAGTGCTCAGGTGTTCCACGTCTACGAAAAACTTTAAACGCGTTGGACTTTTTACGGTAAACCTCGGTGCATTGCTGATTCCACCATGGAGAAGGAGGTTTCCTGCGAAATGACGTCCCTGGAACTGGTCGAGTTTGAGCTTGAAGCGCGCTGTCTAAGATCAGGTTGGAGAGGAAGTTATATTCGTCTAGCGGTGAAAGCCTTTCTACCGTCGTTACGGCTTCATCTACTGCTGTCCTGAACTTTGTCCAATCGATGTGACGGGTAAGATCATACGTGACGTTGACAGATTTCGACGGATTGAACCCGGTGGCAACCGAAATTTTTATGGGCAAGTGATCACTACCGTGGGGATCTTGAATCACATTCCATGTGCAATCCAACGATAATGAATTCGAACAAAGTGTGAGGTCTAATCTACTGCCAACTGAGGATGGACCAGCCAAACGTGTTACTTCTCCATTATTAAGAACTGTCATATTGAAGTTGTCACAGAGGTCATATATCAGGGAAGACCGGTTGTCATCGTACAGTTCTCCCCAGCCTGTACCGTGAGAGTTAAAATCACCCATGATCAACCGCGGAGCAGGAAGAACCGAACAAATATCTGAAAGTTGTTTTCGGTTTATTGAGGCTCTAGGAGGAATATAAACGGAAGCAATGCAAAGGCTTTTATTTTTAATAACAGCCTGACATGCGACAACTTCAATACCTGGAGTTTGAGGAAAATTCACTCTATAGAAGGAGTAGCACTTTTTGATCCCCAAAAGTACTCCTCCTCCACGTGAATCCTCACGATCAAGACGAATAATATTGAAATCATGAAACGGAAGATCGATTTCGGAAGAGAGCCATGTTTCACAAAGAGCGAAAGCATCACAACCGGTATTGTGAGTTAAAAATTGGAATGATTCCAATTTAGGAATCAAACTTCGACAATTCCACTGTAGAACAGTGATCAAATCCCCGACCTCATTTGGAAAATTATCCATCGAAGGAGATGATAGCTGCAAGGAGGGGCCACTTAATTGTCAATTACTTCAAAAAAGTCTTCACTGTTGGCAGCATTGCCAAAACAATGCTTTTGAGAGGGTCAGAAATTTTGAGGTACTTGAAGATACCTTCGACAATGTTATCAAATGAGAACAGCCCAGTCGAGGAAGGGGCTTCTGTTCTTAAAATTGGGGCATCAGGGGTTTTGGATGTCCCCGGAAGAGATGGAAAGTCCTGGGTGTAGTTAGTACTACGAAAACCAGGAGGAATTGGATTTTCCTTTTTCCCACCTTTTTTTGAAGTAGGCATGCTGGTCTCGGGCTTCTTTTCAGCAACTTTCCGTGGGCGGACGCGTCTTCGCTTCCTTGAAGCACCTTCCGGAAAAGTGAACGATGTTCCCTCTTCAGCCGAATCAAAGTCAGACTCGTCATCTGACAGAGGAGCAAAGGGATTTGTATTGGCATTGGGTGATGGGGAGGCCTTTTTTTGTTGTTTGTACGCCGGGCACGATGAGAGAGCATGAGGAGGAGTTCCCTTACAGAAAGCGCATTTTGGTGTGCTGTCTGCACAGGCGCCATCCTCATGTTTCTCCCCGCAGTTGGAGCAGCGTGCCTTATTGCCGCAATGGAAGGTCGTATGTCCCATCTTGCATTTTTGGCAGATCATGACCTGAGGTACAAACAACCGCACAGGTAGTCGAAGTTTTCCCAACTCGACGTATTGAGGGAGGGCTGAACCAGAGAAGGACACACGAAACGAGTCTGAGTTGGTAAATTTCTTTTTACCCTCACTGATCGATACTGTGCCTAGTTTTTGCACATCCAGTATCTTGACTGAAGGAAGCAGAGGGTTCTTAAAGCGACCAACCCCCTGCTTCAACAGGATCTCAGGGGTCAAGCTCGCTTCGGTGACCACCCCTTCAATCTCAATACCTCGAGCTGGGATGTACACTAAATATTCCAGTGTAAAAAACTGAGAGACAGCAATTTCGTTAGCTTGTTTAAGGTTGGACACAACAACTTTTAATTTATTGGGTCTCACCTTAATTATCTCGGTCACGGCCGAGAATCGTTTCGTCAGATCGTTTGAAATCTGGTAAATATTGAGAGGTTTCGTTTTGGGCCGAAAATAGACAACCCAAGGACCAGCTGAACTATCTGGATAAGCACGCGATCGGGTAACTTTAAGAGCTACCCCATCATTTGGCGGCATGGATGAATCATCTTCCGACAAATCATCCATGTCGCACCCGTGGGAGCTTATGATGCTCAACCACTAACGCAATTATCTACAATCAATCACAGATAAACAAACTAAACCTAAGCACACAACAAACTAAACCTAAGCACACTCTCTCACACGCTCTCACACACTCTCACTCACTCTCACTCACTCTCCACACAATACAAAACAATATATTCAGAAGAAAGAGAACAAAAGCTTATCTTATATATATCACTGATCTGCTGCAGCCGGGCGACGAATGTGCTGCTGTCGAACGACGATCCGTGGCCGCGGGTGCCGGCTAGACGTTGAGCTGAACGATGATGATAATGATGACGATGATGATGTTGCTGATCGGTGGTGGTTAGCAGATGATCGACTGCACGCTACACACGATGGACTGCTGGTGTGCGTGCCGTATAGATGCGGAGCAATATGGCTTTTAGGTCGTGGCAATATCGCTAATTGCAATTAATGACGTTGTTGCACTGTTTAACACTCAACGTTTTCTACTTCAGAAAACTAAGACTCGATTTCACTCGCGACTCAGAAAAAAAAATAGCGCTGAAGGCTTGAAACAACTTGTGAGAAGCTTCCAAAGCAACGGAAAGCTGACCGAACGAACTGTTCCGTTCGCTTGTTCACTGGGCAATGACAAAAGTTGATGGATATGACAAGCTTCATATTTTGACGGCATGATTTTTGTGATCAATCCCCCTAAAAGTGAGATAAAATTCAACTTTTTTGGGATTTTAAGATAGAAAGTTGATGTCTTCAGCAAAATTGTAGAAAAGGTCAATACAAACAACTTTGCTCAAGACATATAAATCGTATGTTTCACCCAATTGGAGATATAGAGCGTTTTATAAGAACTAACCTCCAAAAACACATTTTTCACCGAAACATTTTGTTTTTAATTTTAAGGACTATGTAATGATCTACAAAGTTATTTGCAATATCAAAATACAAAAAAAAAGAACATACTATACCTGCATTATTTCAGTGGGATGAGTTTTTGAACTTTTTTCCGTTTTTTTTGTCGTATTTTTGATGGCTGTACCACACTTAGGAGTAAGTAGGACCAGATAAAGTTGACTGCATCTAATAGTACATTATAAGAGCTTTTAAGTGGTGGTTAGTTAGTCCGTCCACGACCGTCTGCTGGGGAGTTAGCATAGCATAGCATAGCATAGCATTTTCTGATCATACATAATCCTGGGTTGGCTGTTGAAGAGACGATGGAAGCGCCAGAAGAGCTGCATTGGGTGTGACAGGCTCTTCATCCATCAATCTCTTTGCACAACACCTGGCCAGGTCCTTATGATCAGCAAGGGATGGGAGGGAAGTGTTGATTAGATGTCTACTTAAGAAGATGCCGAGAACTCATGCTACCTTCATAGACATCTGGAGTTGGAAGTTGGATGGGATTGAGCGGGAGGCTTTCCTTGGCGAGAAAGCGTATGTATATTTATATGTATATTGGTCGTTGGGAGTGACGAAGCTAAGAAAGTTAATGCACTCCTTCGTTGTCCACACAGGCGTTTCCTACTTGTATCCAATCTCCAAATTTAAGGGTTTAGCGTCTTTCCTTGTGTGAGAGCTTGACTGTAGGTTGGTACATGAGCACTAACTCTTGTCCTAGCCCTCTATGGCTTATGGTTATAGCGCCATTACTTGCTTTCTGAAAAGAGAAGAAGGACGCGATCGTAGTCGACGTAGGGCGCCGACACAGAGTCATACGCTCATACACTTACACACATACAGGCACATACTCTTTCACACACACATATACACACAAACGCACGCACAGACACTTACACTCACACGTTCACATATTCATGGTTTGTAAATAGCTTTAGATTGAACCAAACGGTCAAAAAAATTATGTACGATTAAAGGAATTTACCCCGCTGAACAACAAACGTTATGGGAGCTAAAACTCTACTGATATCAAAAATATAAATAGTAAAAAGTACTTAGCTGAATTCCATTTAATTACGAGTACGATCCAAAAAGCCCGATCAGGCAACTAGCATCGAGCAATGCCCATAACCTCCAGCTGAAGACTGAAGACACGGGTATTGTTTAATCGCACAATTTCTTCATAATCCGACTAGACGCACAGAATTAAGTCCAGTTGATAATTACGCCAAAACATTGTCGAAAAATTTCACAATAATTTTTGTGTGGCTTGTGCTAACGTAAGAACTTATTACACTCGAGAGACGCGACGCGAGACAGGGCACAACACTTATTGTTCTTACAAAACGTAAAAAGGGGTTTAAATTTACCTTTTTAGTCGACTAAAAAGGTAAATTTAAACCCCTTTTTACGTTTTGTAAGAACAAGTGTTGTGTCCTGTCTCGCGTCGCGTCTCTCGAGCGAAAAATTTCAAATGCTAGATTTAATAGAAACGATTGATCCACATCGCAGGGCATTGAGCAAGGCACACAAAATCGTAGCAAGGACACCGTTGGGGCAACGCAAAAAGTATGATGGTGGTCGGTTGGCACTCCCGTAACAATCAATGGGAGCACACTTCGGAGAGCACTCCACGACCGAAATTTAAAAAAAATACAAATAACAATAAAATCAAAATGGAGCAAAACTGACAAGAGAATTTTTTTCACGTCTCGCTTCGCGCCCCGCACACTACGATCTCGTCCACGACCGTCTGCTGGGGAGTTATGCTCAAAACAAATATCGATGTTAACAACGATCAGCAAAGAACTAATTCCTACCAAACCGTCGGTAGAAACAGCGGACAGGTTTTTCCATCCGCAACTGTAACTTCAAACGCTCAACGAGGAGTAAATACTATTTCGATACCTGCAGGTACCAACAGGGTTCAATCTTCAAACCCTACATTCTTACCCAACCGTGTTGTTAACAATGTTCAACATGTAAATGGACCTACCTACGCTGCCGTTGCAGCGGGTAGAAACCAAAACCAAAATTCCCACGGGACTTCTGATGAATTTGATTTAGGTAACATATCCGCTCCTAAATTAGAATTTTTACAGCAATCGTTAATCGACATGATAACCGATATGCTAAAAACTAATTCCATGTTTGAAGCTATCCAAACTGGTATTAAATTTGCCAATAATATTGTCATGACATTGAAGTTCAGTAATGGATTTTAAGTCATTAAACATTTTGAATTGGAACGCTCGATCCATCAGAGATAACGAGGATGAGCTATTTAATTTTTTAAGAGTTCATAACGTGCATATTGCTGTTATAACTGAGACTTATCTCAAACCAGCCCATAAGGTCAAAAGAGATCCAAATTATTTTGTCTATCGAAATGATCGTCTCAATGGAGCTGGTGGTGGCGTTGCCATCATTGTCCATAGGCGTATCAAACATCACATTCTTTCTTCATTTGAAACCAAAGTTTTTGAAACTTTGGGGGTTTCAGTTGAAACAAAATTTGGCCAATTTACTTTTATAGCTGCCTACTTGCCTTTCCAATGCACTGGTCAGCAAAAGAACTGGCTCAAGGGTGACCTCCAGAAACTTACCCGTCATAGGTCTAAATTCTTCGTTATTGGTGATTTCAATGCAAAACACTGCTCATGGAATAATTCGCAAAGCAATGCCAATGGTAATATACTTTTTGATCATTGTTCCGCAGGCTACTACACTATTCAATAGCCAAACAACCCAACATGCTTTTCTTCAGCCAGAAATCCCTCAACTATTGATTTGGTCCTAACTGATTCATGTCAACTTTGTAGTCAATTGATTACCCATGCTGACTTTGGTTCTGATCACCTTCCAGTTACATTTGAAATATCTCAAGAAATCATTTCTAATTCCATCAGTTCTACTTTCAACTACCATAGAGCTAATTGGGATCAATATCGAACATCTATGGAACACAACTTTGATCCTAATGTTCCATTGCAAACAAAAAATGAAATTAATAATGCTCTTGAATCTCTGGCTTTCTCAATAAATAGAGCAAGAGCTGCTTCAGTGCCAAAATGCGAGGTTAAATTCGATTCAGTTATAATTGATGACAATCTTCAGCTCTTGATTCGTCTGAAAAATGTACGTAGGCGTCAATATCAAAGAACACGTGATCCCGCTATGAAAGTCATATGGCGAGATTTACAAAAACAAATTAAAAAACGCTTCTCAGCCCTGAGGAACAAACATTTTGAAAATAATGTGTCAAAATTAGATCCGAGTTCCAAACCTTTCTGGAAACTCTCTAAAATATTGAAAAAAACCTCAAAAGCCTATACCAGCGCTTAAGGAAGGTGATAAAATTTTGCTCACAAATGCGGAAAAAGCTCAAAAACTTGTTAAGCAGTTTGAGAGCTCCCATAATTTCAGTTTGGGTCTTACAAGTCCTATTGAGGATCAAGTTTCCAGGGAGTATCTGAATATTTTCTCACAAGAAAATATTTTTGATGATTCTTAGGGAACTGATTTGGATGAAGTAAAAACTATAACTAAAAAATTTCAAAATATGAAAGCATCAGGTGATGATGGAATTTTCTATATCCTCATCAAAAAACTCCCTGAGAGTACTTTGTCTTTTTTGGTAAAACTATTTAACAGATGTTTTCATCTGGCATACTTTCCAGATAAATGGAAAAATGCAAAAGTCGTACCTATTTTGAAGCCAGACAAAAATCCGACTGAAGCTTCTAGCTACCGACCAATCAGTTTGCTTTCTTCAATAAGTAAGCTTTTTGAAAAAATAATTTTGAACAGAATGATGCTTCAAATCAATACAAACTCAATTTTTGCTGATGAACAGTTTGGATTTCGCCATGGGCATTCAACTACGCATCAACTTTTGAGAGTTACAAATTTAATTCGTTCAAACAAAGCTGAAGGCTGCTCCACTGGAGTTGCTCTTCTAGACATAGAAAAAGCATTCGACAGTGTTTGGCATGAAGGTTTGATTGCGAAACTGAAAAAGTTCAATTTTCCGCTTTATATCATGAAATTAGTTCAAAACTACTTAACTGATAGAACTTTGCAAGTAAATTATCAGAATTCTAAATCTGATCAATTGCCTGTCAGAGCTGGTGTTCCTCAAGGTAGCATTCTTGGGCCAATACTTTATAACATTTTCACTTCAGATCTCCCTGATTTACCTCAGGGCTGTCAAAAATCTTGCTTTGCTGATGACACAGGCATTTCCGCTAAAGGAAAAAGTCTTCGTGTTATATCCAGGAGGCTACAAAAAAGCTTGGACATTTTTACAGATTATTTTCAAAAATGGAAGATTTCTCCTAATGCTTCCAAAACTCAACTTATAATATTCCCACACAAGCCTAGAGCTGCATTTTTGAAACCAAGTAATGGTCATATGGTCACTATGAACGGAGTTCCAATTTCTTGGTCAAATCAAGTAAAATATCTTGGACTGATACTTGATCAAAAATTAACTTTTAAAGATCACATTGAGGGCATTCAAGCCAAATGTAATAAATATATAAAATGTTTATATCCTCTTATAAACAGAAAATCCAAACTTTGTTTGAAGAACAAACTTCTAATATTCAAACAAATCTTTAGACCGGCCATGCTTTATGCTGTGCCAATATGGTCTAGTTGTTGTGCTACTAGGAAAAAAGCACTTCAAAGGATTCAGAACAAAGTTCTGAAAATGATTTTGAAGCTGCCACCCTGGTTCAGTACTATTGAATTACATAGAATTTCAAACGTTGAGACTCTAGAAGAAATGTCCAACAAAATAATTCATAATTTTAGACAAAAATCATTGCAGTCTTCAATTGCAATGATCAATTCTCTCTATAGATAAGAACTAGTTTTAAGAAATCAATAATTATTCTTACACGCAGGCAAAAGCAACCCTGTTAAAAATACTGAATAGACAAAGTAAAAATAATATTAACACAATTAGATATAAATGATAGCATATAAGGTTGAAATGTTTATTACTTAGCAGGATCACCTAGGTTAATATATGAATGTAAAATAATGTAAAAATTTGGAATAAACAAAGAGTTAAAAAAAAAAAAAAAAATCGATGGTTTTACTAGGGTAAGGGGATGGAATGTTAGCCTAGCTCCTTCATTCGGCTTATATACCAAATAAGTCATTAATTCAACGATAATCAACAAAATTATGTCGCTATCAAGATAACCGATTCAATTCGAAGGGATTCAGACTTAATTAATCAATTTATTTTTGTTCACTTCCGTTTAATTTACGACTTTCTTAATTTTTTAGACATCATGATTTTACTGGTTAAGCAGAACAGGTTATCTCCATGAACTTCGAATGATCTAAATTTGGCTAATTGAACCGATAAACCAAATAATGCAGCCTAGATGTACAGAAAGTAGTCACACGTTATAAATTAACAGTTCACACAGATAAAATTACAATGATTTATCAAGAAAACCATGGGCCCAATGTTAGGGACATATTTATTTGTTTGTTCCCAAATATGGCCTGTCGCCTGAAAAGCCTAGTAAAATGTTATTGGTTAAATTTTAAATGGAAATGTATGAGTTTCGGTTGTATATTTTACAAATGGCTCATCTAAACACAAACAGAAGGAACAAAACCTTTGTAGAGTGAATCTTTATGTTTTCACTATCGGGTGGCCAATAAATCATATGTGAAAATCTCTGAAGGGTTTCAAAGCAGTTTTAATTCAGTTTGTTTTGTGAAATTTTATGTTGGGTAAAGCGAATACAGCTGGCAATGTATTAAATTATAAAATCAGGGAAAAAAATGATACAAAGACAGCATTTAATAAAAAACGATCGAATGCGACGAAGTTGCATCCATGGATAGACCCAATTTTTTGCTTATAGACCGACATTACATCCATATCCCTCGAAAGTTTCTGGCTTTATTAAATGAGTTGTATAGCTTTTTATGATACATACTTCCAAAAGTCTTATTAAACGTATCTAAGCAAGTGTATAACTAGCTAAATAGCGCTTCAAGCTAAAATAGTTTATGAGTTATAATAAAAAATGTAATCGATCGTTGCTTATTAGGCTGAGTTAAGGGACACATACCCTATATTTCATGATTCAAACAGTACAAAAATTTACGTTGTCATGGTAACCACACATTCAAATTCATTATTTTCAGCTGAATTTAACGTTTTATTTTTAGTCAATATGTTTATTTATTATATGTTACTATAATTAAACCGATTTTTATTTCAATTATTATTAAAACTTTATATTTTCATTGCCGTTTTCAATTTGAACCGCTTCTTTTGCTAGCAGCTTCTTATCATCGCCATACAGCGAGTTTTCATGCTTTTTGGGCCAACCATGAATGCTTGTAATCAGTTGGTCTGATAATACTAGAAACCAGTTCAGAAGATCGCAATTCGTAACCTTTCTTGATAGTTCAAATCATGTTATAAATGCAGAGCCAAACCAACCGAAATGAATAACACCGACAAAGTGAAAACAGGACCCAAAACATCCTTCCTCTGAACAGGAATGAAAACATCCTTCCTCCGAAAACATTGGAAACTTGCAACGGAAGTCTAACAAATCAACTTTCCTTTCTCCGATGAAATGTGTTGAAATGGCCGGCGCTGTTATTGACAATGTTACGCAAGGAACCTTCGAAACGTATGCAAACGTGTCCAATATATTCTTATACAATTTTAATTTTCGATATGGTCGTCTAACTACGCCACATAAGGATATTGCGAATGTTTTCGAGTATTTCTTCTCTTGGGTTGTGCAAACGAATACGTGTCATGTTTGCTTGTTTTCATGCAGTGTCTTGTTTTCGCAGATTAGGGAGCTACCTCGTAACTATTTCGTTTAATTTTATAAGGTGTGCACCACTTTCAAATATTTCGGATATCAAACCATCAAGAGGTACCATGACACTTCCTCATTGGAAGCGGTCGGTGGCTGAATGTTTCGAAATTGACCTTGCACACCATTCTGAAACAAGATCTGGGACTTCAGACAATCAAAAAGTTCATGGAGTTTCCGAGCCTTCGATGGTCAAATGGTCCTAGGATTGAAATTTTAACAGTTATGTTGTTATTATTGAATATCGATCTTTGCTGAATTGTTTACTGGTGAAAAACATAATTATGAATTGTTTCTTATTTTTGTTTAATTAATTACCTGCCTTAATGATCTCTCTTTCACGTGAGTGACTTACTGCTACTGTTGATCGTTTTTTTTTTAGTCGAAATCATTTTTTTGATGATTGCAACAATGCATACAGATTTGAAAGCATACACTAAGAAGTAACATTATCTGACGTAGGACTACGTCTTTGTTTTCTATACTGGGGCTCAATTTAAAAAAAAAAATCTATTGCGACCGTCACGAAATGCGGTCAGGTTTTGAGCGTTAATATCTCAGTCGTTTCTCCAAACATTCTCTAAACGTTTGCCTTAATTGATCGGAAATATTTCAACGCGTCGATCCCAATAATGAAAAATTTCAACATTAAATTATTTAAAATAACGCAAATAAAAGATGATTTCTTATAATGCCAATATTTTTGAGTAAATTTTCTAACTGCACAGTATTCTCCTATCACAGACTTCAAATTTAAGTAAGGAATGTCTCCTATGCATCAGTAAAAGATATTTAAGGGGAATACCTTAGTATCTTCCTTCTGTCTTTCGGGCAATCTCAAAGATGTTGTATCAGCATTCGTCCGGCACGCGCTACTGCCTAGCAACATGTCTGGCCGTGACAAATTTGCACTCGGATTGCAGTTACCAATCGGTCGCATTCACCGTCTGCTTCGGAAGGGCACTACACCGGTGCTCCTGTCTGCCTCACCGTGGTGATGGAATACCTTGCCGCTGAAGTCCGCGAGTTGGCAGGAAACTCCACCCATGACAACAAGAAGACCAAAATCATTTATGTCACCTGCAGCTGGCCATCCGCAACGATGAGGAGCTGCTAAAACTTTTTTCCGGTGTGACCATTGCAAAGGGAGATGTCCTGCCAAACGTGTAGGCTATCCTGCTGCACAAGAAGACCGAGTAAAACGCCTATGTTCAATCACGAATCATGTTCCCCCGTCAACAACTAAAATCCACCCTTCTCAGGACGAACAAATTGTTTTGCCCAACTAAAGAGTTTGTTTAATTGAAGTTTCTCTTGCGCTACTAGACGTTTTTTTAGGAAGAAACATACGACAAATTTCCTAAGAAGTTTAATAATTCAAAAACTAAAATTGTTTATGATCTCTCATTTTCTATTGCACAGATATAAAGAATTATTTATGGGCCCAGTAGAAAGCAAGAGTTATCGGAGAATTCAAATTTCAATTTTCTTCTTCTCTTTCTGTTTTTTTTTTCTTTCTTTTTTGTGGATTTATTTAGTTTCCGTTTTTGGGCAGTAATCATAGTCATATGAAATTTATTACGGCTAATTGTTTGCTTGAATTTTCTTTGCTATTCTGCTTGGCTGCCCGGTGATCGACTTTCTTTCATTATATCACTTTGGAAATTTTCGCCATTTCAGAGTTTCAATCATCTAACATCACAGCAGAAGAGACAAATAGTTGCATTTAATTTTTATGTGTATACTATTACAACATCGTATTATTTTCATCATATCATCATTATATATATTAGTATAATCATATTAAAAATATTTACTAAAAGATTAATAATAATAATTAAATTTCAGTTGCTTCAAGATTACAAGGAAATAGATTCCAGATAGTACAGATATTTTATTTCATTGTATCTGAAGGTGTTTTTCTATGAATTTAAATCATTGAATATTATTAAAATTTATAAATGCTCTTCAATTCTGCTGATTATGTATATCTATATGTCATGAATACATACAATTTTTTTTGATTTAGGTATAATTAAATGGTTTATGTTTTATTTAATTGCAATAAGACCTTCACATTCCAGAGTTATATTCATCTGCCACTGATTGAGCTGTAAAGATGCACCATCATATGATTATCATATGCCTATTATTACTATTTAAACTATTTCATCATATTATTTTATTTATAACCATATTTAAATTACAGGATGACGAATTCCAACCATGGCATATTTTAATTAAATATTATAGTATATTTCATTGCTCTATTACATACTGCATATATTGCATATTATGACATATTATGTACATTAGATATATTAAATACTGGGTTGGGAGGGAGCATCAGGGTATCGTTCAAGCTGAAACTGGACGATGGTTTGATTGACTGCCTGAGTCTAGGAGGGAACGAGCATTATCATTATCTTTATCCTACCGATTCGATTGTGACGCTGCGAAGTCTACTCCAACAGTTTCAGTAAGAGTGACGCGCCCTTCTTAACAAGCCATCCTGTAGAAAGCTTAATAAGTATTGCGAATTGGGTTATTCGAATTGTTGGATCGTATCGGTGGAAGGAGATTCTTAATTTCCCGTGGATTTCGCGCGAGTGTCTCTGCTTACGGGTCCACCCCTCCGTTTTTGGCCCTTCATACAGCGATATTGTGAATTCAGATCGGTGGCTCAATTTGATCTTGCTATTAAGTGGAGCTGCATCCAAGCCAAGGGCATGGATGGTGGCTACCATAAATACATACACATACATACATGACGTCCACCTAACTCGTAAATCCTGACCAATTTGTAATTTAATCACCCTATTACACATTACCGCACATTCTTAGAGCGAAGTATTGACGAAATTTCTACGAACTCTAGAAAAGTGGAATATTCGACAATTTTTATTTTGGTGTGTTGAATATTTTATTTTACAGGCACCGATGATGCGGCAACATTAAGATATTATCGGTCTGATTTGGACACTCAACATCACAGTATGCTTTTCTAACATCAACACCGTCCTTAATTCAGAACCACTAAAACCAAAACAGGCCCTTTTCAGGGCCACCACAGTTAATTTTTATGATTCTTCTGATCGTTAAACAACAATAATATCACGGGAACCTTAAAAGAATTTCGTTTTAAATAAACGGAATATAGACTTATAATCACTTACACCGAAAGGAATCAATTGATGATATGTATGGTTGATATGTATGGTTTTGTTTTAAAAGTAAATTATTTCAAAGAACATAACATTGTACAATTAAAATGGCTAACACTTAGACATAGCCCTACGTCAACATTTCGAACAACCCAATGGGGCTGTACCTTGTAGTTTTTCTTATCTGAACTGAATCTATCTTTTTCATGCAGGGATGAGGCGCAGGAAAACATTGAATATTAAACAAAGTGTCCCAAACACTGGAAAATATATAAATCTAAAATTGAATGGCAAGAAGAAAAAAGTCAAACCATGAACTGTGAAGGTCGCTCTTTTTTGTTTTACAACAAACTATGAATACCATCAAGAATTAATTCGCAAACAACGAGGCCCAAGTGTAATCCTTTAAATCTTTTACATCCAAATTTTCAAGGATACCCAACATGCATCTCTATCCGAACCCGTTTAGTCGAGATTTGTTTTCAAAATCAGTTCACAACCAACCCTCCCAGATTTTCACACCAGCATAGCAGCATCACAAGGATCGACAACAGGAAAGGGAAAAATGACACATAAATCAACATCGGAAAGCTATCAAATACAGTCCGACACAAAAGCAAAAGTCGCACATCTTGCACAATGGCCTAATAAATAAAAATTTTCCACCCATCATCCCCGAGATCGAAACACACCGTTACAAAACCATGACAAGTCATTTCACTGCGAATGTGCCAAAAATAAAAGCGAAAGCAGAAACTAAAGAAATCATTTCTGCACAGGGATTAAGGGCAAGGATTTCACATTTTAAAAAGTACATGTTCGTGCGATGGAAATTTTAAACTACTACCCCTCCCCGCTTGCACCATCATCGGGTGAAAGAGTTCAACGGTAACAGTCATCGGAACCCCAGCTATATAGAGTAAAAGGGTTCAATTATTGATTAATGTCAGTATGTGACATGGGACAATAGAGATCCGGACAGAGGGGCCAAATTGACTGGTGTCCTACATGTCGTCCTCTTAGTCCTAGAAGCAGCAGTAGCGGAACGAGGTTCCCAAGGCCGATGGTAGAGAGTGAGAGTGAAAAAAAACGATATCTTTCAGGGACACCACCGACCGACCAACCAACCGGGGTGCGTAGATTGACGCAGTTACGGTGCAAATTTTAGTTTTTTGTTCCGTCACGAATGACGACAGAGGAAAAAAAGGGTGTTTTATTTATTTGGATTTACGAACGGCTCTTTGGGAGTGAAAAATATTGATTTAAAATTCAAGAGGTATTTATGGTCTCATACTGCGTGTGCGGTCGTGACCAATTGGTGCAAATTTTCGTATGACGAATTATTACGAAATTTCTCTCAGGCGTATTGGAGTCAAGATTCTTTACTTCAAAGATCACGACTTCTGACTTCAATGGAGTTTCCAAAAGATTTGCATGTGTTTCCATCGGACAATAAACTTAATTTATTGATCATCGCTCCAAATTGCCCCAGGAAAGGACGAAGGAAAAATACTTGCTCCAAGAAACATGCTGCATAACCAAATGAGACACATACATAATACGTCTATTCAAAGGGTCGGATGATGGAACATAGGCGTAGCCAGGATTTCAAATAGAAGGGGGGCCGATTTTTTTTAGAGAGAGAGAGAGAGAGAGAGAGAGAGAGAGAGAGAATTACATCGTCTCCAACCAGTGGTTGCACATACTGAACAATAAACATTAACGGACACTTAACGGACAATACAACGCCCGGTGGACCAGTAGAGTAGGGTCATTTTCATGTTCCGACAGATGGAGCGGGAATGGAGCCCCATTTATGTGACATTACGCCTGAATGCGGGTGGATTATCTTCTCTACTCTCACCCAAAGTATTTGACAATACCCGTCCGTTTCTTGCAACAAGATTAAACAATTCTAGGCTTGTTCTGGAATAAAAAAAAAACGATTTTAAAAACTTTCGATATTTCCCATGTTTTTAAATCAAACCACATTGAATGCCAAACATTTAACGGGTCATGTTGGATTTTTGTATAGAATAACCACCGAATTTGTTTGCAGTTTGTACTGAAAATGTACTTTTCATCCGCGACCCTCTCACCCAAAGCAACACAGAAGAAATACCGTTTTTTACTCACCATGCTCACACCGTTGGAATAGATTATATTTTTTTAATGGTTGTTCAAATAATAAGTGATTAGCTTTTAACAAACATACATTTTGAGTTTTGGTGGTTTATAGCTTATGGTTTGTGTCCCCTTTGCTCACCTTTAGTATAATTATTTTATCTGATATTTTCTAAACAGGAACATCAAACATAACCTTTTAAAACGACGTAAGTAACAAATGTAAGCAAGCTGTGTTTTTTGTGCTGAATTGTTGCTACTTGCATTCTCAACACACGAGTAGTTAGTAAATAATTTAAGAAATTTTATTCATCAATGACGAAAAGAAATTCATATGCGTGCCAACAGCTATTCCTCAATATTTTAAAAATAATTTATATACACATCTGCATCTGCGTTTTGAAATTTGAACCGATTTATCTGATATGATCCAACTGAAACACGTTCTGTCGAAACACGGTATATGTAGCAATCATGTGTATCTGAGTAGTATGAAACCAAAACGGTGTATCATTGAATTACATTGAAATTGTTGTTCAAATTCGAGAAATACAACCATTTTGCATATTTTTCTATTCGTGGTTATTTCAGCTGCATGAAAAAACATTCGTTTTGTTTTGTTTGCTTGTTTTTTTTTTAATTACATGCTGGAAAATATTATACTTACTTTTGAAAAACTTTCGAAAGTCCACTTCTGGATAAAATGAATCAAATAACTGCTTTAGACTGCTTATAATTAAAAAAAAAACCGTATGTATTTTATCCGATGATTCGTTTTGTTATGAAGGTTCTTCTGTTTATAAACACGCGCAGAACCATCGCTTATTCTTCCGGTCTTCCTCTAAACTCTCCACCGATTGCTTGTCGATCTGCCAAACTTGGAAGACATCTGCATGGAGTTATCTCAAATTATAATAATCCGTCCAATCTATCACAAAACGTTGCGATTGGTTGAGCGGACTGGAGATAATGAAATCCATTTGTATAAGGGCAAGTCTCTCCCGGTTGGTATTAAACCGATGAGCATGGATATCAATAGAAACATAAAGTTTCCAGAAGGCACAAAATGCATCTACGGACTCTTATTTTTACGAAATCCCTCAATTTCAATTTTTAATGGATTAGCATAGATTGTTCATTAGACACTTCAACTTGATTGATACAGTTATTAGTTACAGCAGTGCAATAGATTGTAGAATACAGTAGTAAAAATTGTAAGTTACGAAAAAAGAGTTTGGTCCGAGCATCGGCTGTGAAAGGTTGTGTCGATGCTTTATTACGCACTATTTTCCTATCGAGCATGGCGCGTTTCGTGTTGTTTCGGTTATCTATAATTCGGTGTAACGAGTGATCGAGTGAGCACAGTAAGAGAACAACAAAGCGTCTCTCAAGCGTTCATAAAATTATCATTGTTTTCCTAACGGAAAACCACCATCACACTTTGTGAGTGGCTCCAATAGCATCCTTATTATTGGTTTAACTCAGATCAAATCGGATTTCCAACATTATAAAAAATCACCTTGTTTTTCCGATGAAAAAACACCATTACACTTTGTGTGTGGCCCCAATAGCATCCTTACTGTTGTAATCGGTTCGAATCAGAAATCGGTACTAGTATTTAAATATTTTACTAAACGAAGCGTGAATTCAGCTTATTGTTTACCAAAACGAACCCTGCTGCCACCCAATCTTGTCATCCAAAATCCCAGTGATTTCTCGTGGAAGTGCGGCGGTGGTCTCGGCTTCCAATAAAACGTCCAAATAAACGTTAACGCATTCCTACCCTTTCCTTATTTGACCTGCATTCGGGCGAGGCCAGCGCCGGTATTGCCTTAGTTTGGGATCACCAGTTTTACACATTGAGCATGTTTGCATCATATGTTGATCTTCTGAGTAATAACAGCTGAACTGGCAGTAACGGAATAACAACTTCGGGCGGTCAATCATTCTCATTATCCTGCTCATGCTCATAAAAACGGATAAATTATTTGAATAGGATAAGACAACTGCAACTTCTCGCCCTGACTAGCTTGCTGTTCTGCTTCTCACACGCTGACTCAAACTGTAAGATATGATCAACATATATTCTCAATAATATGAAAATACAGTACCCTAAAACGGGGAAAGCGGGGTAACGGGGCGGTTTGACCCATGCCATGAATAGTTCAAATAAATATTTTTCGTTGATACTTTTTCTAACTATCAACTGTGTTTCTTAATCTAGTATTATTTGGCTTCTGAAAGCTATAGCATAGGTTTGAATATTCAGTTTTTTGATTAACCAAGAGCTGAACATTTTATTGAGCATAGCTTCTTCAACTTTCAGCAAGCGGGGAAAAAAATCAATCAATGCTTAGCTAATAGCTAACATTATAGATTAAGAGATATTTCCCTAGTAGCACATTTGTTTCAACCCAGTAAAGGTGACTGCTCTGTGATTCAATTAAGTCACAATAGAGCTGCTCAAACCAGTTTTGACTGTTGTGTGCTGCTTGGGGTTTTTAGATACTTTAGGCTACATAGGTTGGGTTCTAGGTTAAAGGAAAAATATTGTAATAAAATTGTTACTCGTTACTATTTAAAAACTATTATATAATTACAACTTTTTTCTCATGGATGTCAATTTTTTACGCTTTTTTGCTACAACTTGTTACAAAATCGAGGCAACTTCGCGTAATTTGGCTTTTTTATTTAGGCAAAGGAGCAATCTGACAAACATCCCAAGCAACACAAAATCGTCATATTTGGTTACAGTGACTTGATTGTGACTTAATTGAGTAGTATTGGAGTAACATCAACTGTATTGCAACAAGTTACCTTGCAACCTTCTAGAGATAAAAGATAAATAATAATATATTGAAACAAATAATAAAATTCTAAAAATAAAATCAAAACTTAGGGGGGGGGCAATGGCCCACCCCCCTGCCCCCCCCCTGGCTACGCCTATGTGATGGAAAGCTCTACCCAATCGCTTGGAAGAGGCGAACAACCAACGAGTCCAATGTCTTTCTGCTAAGAAAATCAACAACCGTCGAAGAGCATCTGCAGAGCAATGGAGAAGAAAAAGAAGAAGAAATTGATAACATTCGTTTCATCAAAATTCAAAACCATTTTCCATACATCATCGTAGCACATCGCAGCTACTGAGCGAGCCATTCGAAGGAGCCAACAGAAGCGACTCATCATCCGCCCACTCACTCAGTTGATGTGTCA
Organism: Aedes koreicus; assembly: GCA_024533555.2. Classification (NCBI taxonomy): domain Eukaryota; kingdom Metazoa; phylum Arthropoda; class Insecta; order Diptera; family Culicidae; genus Aedes; species Aedes koreicus. Next base: position 48,975 of record JAHHFK020002758.1, on the reverse strand, counting down.
TTCTTTACCAGCCACCAAAATCTCGGAAGCAGCCAGTGCGTGGACGAAACAAGAGCAAAAGAAATTCATATTTCGGATGAAGCGGATATGACGAAGCAGTGGCCACCACGACCGCGGCTGCCTGGTGTGCTCTTTTTTGAGAAGAAGGCATGCTTGCGACACTGTGGACGATAAGGTACACCGTGGCAAGTGGGACCCCAAAATTCGTTGGAATAGCAGTGTGTTCAGGGCTAGTTACTACTTTGTTTGACAAGTTTACTGGTATGTGCCTCGTATATGTTGCACCTCAGCATACCTGGGCAAAATACCTTAGAATTGCAAGCAGAATATCTTCCGAATAATAAAATTTGTTATTCAAGGAACCTGCGAATATCTGATAATAACTATTGTTATAGCTTTGTTAGGTATTGGTATAATTTTGTCGGAACATATATATGGTATTATCCATAGGTACCTCTTATGCAGCGCTCATCAATACCATGTGTGATAATGGAGATAATCGATGCTACTCGGCAAGTATTCATAAGCTGATTAACATATCAGCCTAACGATTTTACGTTCTATTTAACTAACAATTTAGTTTCATCCAATGATCTCATATGCCGTATTCTCACTTGCCCCGGTATACCATACGAAAGGATACTACTTCGGAGCGTGCACACACATTCGCACATTCACGTAATATTTTCATGTATCATTTATACAAAAAGGGTCATTCAGATTTTTTCCTTTTCAAGCTTTCAGAAGAACCGAGAAGACAGTCCATAATCCTTGCCACACGGTGGGCAAACCAACTCAAATGGAATGATGGTTGATGGGGCGGAAGCCGGAGGAAGAGGAATGGTGCTATCATATTTTTTGACAGTCAGCAAAAATTTTATAATCATGCCATAAGAAGATGAGATTTTTTTTTCCTTCCCAGCACCAGCGTCCAATGTCATCGTCGTTGACGTTGTGGATGGGGTGGCTAAGCCGATGTTACTTCGTGCGTGAGTGTGTTCGGACGTTATCATGTGCGTTGTTAGAGCAAGTGGGCATAACGATGACGCCAGTGAGGATGGGGGTCTCTTCATGTTTGGGTCAAGTAAGGGATTTTGTGTTTTCATTTCTGATGGAAGTTTATGAGAAATAATCATTTTATTTCTAATGTAACTATACATTCCATTACTTTGGAGTGGTTTACAAATTCACTCGTTAAAAACATCATTGTTCTGCATTTATATGATATTGGAATTGATATTGATTGATAAGAAAATCTCGAGCTTTGCGCTTCATTCCAACTAAAAGGGTTTGTACAGACCCCTTGGTGACCTTTCTGGCAGTTCTGGTTCAGATTTGTCAGAAATGTATGGCATTTTTATTAGAGCCCTATATCTTTCGATTTGGTAGGTTTGGAATGGTAGGTTTTGGTACAATATTATTTTTTTGGCTTCAAACCACATCATCACGGATAAAGCATAGTAACATAACTCCAAATCGGGGATGGGCTTCAAATGGTGAGTTGACAACTTCGAAGAAGGGTGCGACCGAACTCTGGTCTTCACAAGTTCCTACCTCACGCCTCCACGAGTCATATGATCACAAAAGACTGCCAGCTGAAACCAGCTTGTCATTTTGACAATAGTGAAGTGAGGGGGTGCTACTCAAGATCGTGTACCTATAAATCAAATTGTGTATGCATACCTGTAATTCATATCATAGTATGTTCCATTCTCATTTAATTAATAATTTCAGCACGAATTATGGAGAGTGTGAGCTGTTTAGTGGAGTACCTGTAACTATAACAGTTATTTTCAGGACGCTTTGGAATCATTTTTGTATTCCATAACCATCTATCGCAAGAGCCTGGAGCAACATGATAGGCATCAATTTGTTTTTCAGCATTTCAGCATAACATTTGCTCTAAAATTGCACTTCTGAACTTTAACTACTATGTATGTATGTATGTATGGTAGCCACCATCCCTTCATGCCCTTGGCTTGGATGCAGCTCCACTTAATAGCAAGATCAAATTGAGCCACCGATCTGAATTCACAATATCGCTGTATGAAGGGCCAAAAACGGAGGGGTGGACCCGTAAGCAGAGACACTCGCGCGAAATCCACGGGAAATTAAGAATCTCCTTCCAACGATACGATCCAACAATTCGAATAACCAAATTCGCAATACTTATTAAGCTTTCTACAGGATGGCTTGTTAAGAAGGGCGCGTCACTCTCACTGAAACTGTTGGAGTAGAATTCGCAGGATCGCAATCGAATCGGTAGGATAAAGAAAATGATAATGCTCGTTCCCTCCTAGACTCAGGCAGTCAATCAAACCATCGTCCAATTTCAGCTTGAATGATACCCTGATGCTCCTTCCCAACCCAGTATTTATTATATATAATGTACATACCTTGTGATCAAAAAGTTCCGGTAATTTTCAATTTAAAAAGGCCGCCTTTATTTTTTCGGTAAAATCTTTTTAGTGTAAGATGGCAACACTAGTTCTGATATTCTGTCAAAGTGTGAGAGCAAATTATCCATTAGTTTTGTTTTGACAACTGCTTTTGTTAGTCGAAAAATAGACGCTCGGCGATTTTTACCATGGATAAAAAATTGGAACAACGCGTTTGTGTGAAATTTTGTGTTGCAAACGGATTTTCTGCAGCGGAAACGCTCAGAATGTTGCAAAAAGCCTTTGGTGAGGACTCTATGTCACAAAATCGTACATTTGTTTGGCACAAAGACTTTAAAGAAGGCCGTGAAAGCGTGAGTGACATGCCGCGTTCTGGACGACCATCGACCTCAACTACCGATGAAAACATCGCTTCCGTGAAGAATTTAGTTATGGAAAACCGCTCAATTAGCATTCGGGAGATAGCTGCACTCCTTGATATCTCATTTGGATCGACCGAACACATTTTGACGGAAATTCTGGGCATGAAACGCATTGAAGCACGACTTGTTCCAAAAGAGCTGAATTTTTTGCAAAAACAGCATCGAGTTGAGGTCGCTAAACAGATGATTGCGAACGCAGATAGCGATCCCACATTCATGGAACGCATCATAACTGGTGATGAAACGTGGGTATATGAATTTGATATGCTCACAAGTCAACAATCGTCCGAATGGCGCGCCGAAGATGAGCCGAAACCAAAAAAATCACGACAAAGTCGCTCCAAAATTAAAGTTTTACTGACCGTTTTCTTTGATTTTCGCGGTGTCGTCCATTCTGAATTCCTTCCAGAAGGTCGAACGGTTAACAAAGAGTATTATTTACAAGTTATGAGACGTTTGCGTGAGGCAATTCGAAAGAAGAGGCCAGAATTGTGGCGCAATAATTCGTGGATTTTACACCACGATAACGCTCCATCACACACCGCGCTCACTATTTGTGAATTTTTGGCCAAGAACTCCACCAATACCATCAAACAAGCACCATATTCACCAGACCTTGCCCCGTGCGACTTCTTTCTCTTCCCAAAACTGAAAATTCCGCTCAGAGGTAGGCGTTTTGAATCGATTGATGCGATAAAAAAGAATTCGCTGGAAGAACTGAAAGCCATACATTCATCGGCCTATAAAAAATGTATGGATGATTGGATAAAGCGCTGGCATATGTGTGTTGCCTCTAATGGCGAGTACTTTGAAGGCGATAATAAAGATATCAATTAAAAATTGAAATAAATGCGTTTTTTTTCAAATTACCGGAACTTTTTGATCACAAGGTAATATGTCATAATATGCAATAAATGTAGTATGTAATAGAGCAATGAAATATACTATAATATTTAATCAAAATATGCCATGGTTGGAATTCGTCATCCTGTAATTTAAATATGGTTATAAATAAAATAATATGATGAAATAGTTAAAATTGTAATAATAGGCATATGATAATCATATGCAGCTTGGTGCATCTTTACAGCTCAATCAGTGGCAGATGAATATAACTCTGGAATGTGAAGGTCTTATTGCAACTAAATAAAATATAAACCATTTAATTATACATGAATCAAAAAAATATGTATTTATTCATGACATATAGATATACATAATCAGCAGAATTGAAGAGCATTTATTAATTTTAATAATATTCAATGATTTAAATTCATAGAAAAACACCTTTACATACAATGAAATAAAATATCGATACATACTATCTGGAATCAATTTCCTTGTAAACTTGAAGCAAATGAAATTTAATTATTATTATTAATCTTTTAGTGAATATTTTCAATATGATATACTAATATATATAATGATGATATGATGAAAACAATACGATGTTGTAATAGTATACACATAAAAATTAAATGCACCTATTTGTCTTTTCTGCTGTGATGTTAGATGATTGAAACTCTGAAATGGCGAAAATTTCCAAAGTGATATAATGAAAGAAAGTTGATCACCGGGCAGCCAAGCAGAATAGCAAAGAAAATTTAAGCAAACAATTAGCCGAAATAACTTTCATATGATTATGATTACTGCCCAAAAACGGAAGCTTAATAAATCCACAAAAAAGAAAAAAAAACAGAGAGAAAAAGAAAAATGAAATTTGAATTCTCCGATAACTCTTGCTTTCTACTGGGCCCATAAATAATTCTTTATATCTGTGCAATAGAAAATGAGAGATCATAAACAATTTTAGTTTTTGAATTATTAAACTTTTCTTGAAATTTTATTTAGTAGAATTTGTCGTATGATCCTTTCTAAACAAAAACGTCAAAAACCATCCTATCTTTTCAAATACATATCGTGGGTTAGGTCGGCTAAAACTTACGACGATGCATAAATGCGTACCTGAAAATAGCTTTAAAAATATTGTGAAGGGATGTTATAATATAAAATGATAGTAACAATTATATTTGTACTGTCTGCATGTCTGTAGACTGATGTCCAGCTGCAATTGTAGACGTACTTGCATTATCATTGCCACGAAGGAAACAAAAAAATTAAAATTATTAAACAACACTTGGGAATTCCATAGATGATCTGAAATTATACACCGTATAAAGAATACTTCCATTTTTTGTGGTAGGGTAAGATTTCAGCATGCCACCTTCCTACATCGCGTTGGTGGAACTGCTTCCTAAGGTATAGCTGACGCGATACAGCGTTTATTACTCAACCGCTGGATGCCAGGAGCTGTTTGAGCTGCACCTCCTTGGTGGACAGACGCTCGGAACGCACCTCCTCAATCTAGCTGAAGTCAGAAGGACAACAGTGCCCAGGCTGCACTACCAGCTAAGTACGCAACCCTTAGCTGGCGGTCTTTGTCATCTCTTGACCCGTGGAAGCATGAGGTAGGAACTTGTGAGGACCAGTGCTATGTTGCGGGGACGTACGCTCCATCCCAGTTGTCTACTCACCATTTTGCAGCCCCAACTCCATACATATAAAACACACTCTTACAATTATATTATATATTTTTTTTTTAATTATTAACATCACCCTCATTTTATATTAACAAATATATAAAAAACAAAAAACAAACATTTAAAAAAATCTTTTTTAAAATTTTATCATTTATTAAATATCTCTCTTTAAAATTAAATATATATATTTTTTTTTTCCACCATTTTTTATATTTCCATATTTATTCTTCTCTTTAAATAATTATTTTTTTTTTTTTATATTTCCATATATCATTCAAGTTTGATATTTGAATTACTAGCATTTTTGTCTATTATGATATCTAATTTTTTGTGTTCAAAATATACTAAATATTAAATAACATATAACGGGGAAAGGGAGGGACCATCAGGGCACCCAAGTGAAACAATTTGGATAGGGAGCATGGGACTGCCTCCCTCCCTATTGTTAACATTTCGTGGATCGAGGGCGGGCTCTTCGACCCCATCTATTGGGTTTATTCTGTCAATCGAGGGCTCGATTCTAGTGCTGTTAGTGTGAACTTGCTTTTGGAAGGAGATTCTCTTCTCTTCGTTTTTCAGATTATTCCACTGCTATGGAAAGTAACCTTGCTACAATAGATGGTAATATTACATAATCATAATCATCATCAGTAACACAATTCCAAATCGGGTCAAAACAAAGGGTTGTCATCATGGCTTCTAACAAAAATGAATCATTCTTGGCAGGAACTCATTCTGATAAATTTCATTATTGATTGTACTGGTTGTGAAGAAAGATTTACTTTTTTTTGTCACACGAACAAAGCATTTTTTAGAAAGTTTTGACAGCTTTTTTGTACTGAAATATTCAGGCGTTGCATCTATGCTGGCCAGTCCTTAAAGTTATTTATAATCTTCAATGACGTAAGCTCCACCGTTTAATGACACATGAATATTTCGTCAAATAATCGCAATACAGTATTTAAGCACGTGATTTTGCCGCCAAATTCTGTTTATCGGTGCGGTTGGGGGATATTTCGACATTTGCTTTCTGACAAATCCTGATAACAATTCTATTTCCCTTCCTGTCCCTAGCACGATTCGCACGTCCAATATACTAGGTGGCGTAAAAAGTAACCTCCTTGACCGCCAAAATGCGATGCTTCTGCAAAAAGGTTACAGTACCTTGTAGTCCGTTCAAATTTAGGCATAAACGCCCAATTTCAGCGCGATACTGCCCTGAGTTTTGTTTTGTTTCTGAAGAAACGTCATTGTCAGATCATAGACACATTATGTTTGAATGGAGTGAGGGGAATCGGTCAACTACTACGTTTAGAAATCCTAGGAAAACTAACTGGGATCAATATGTACAGTGTTTGAATTCGTCAAGGGGAACATCTTTCCGAAAGGAATCATTTTCCCCCAAGGAAAAAATAAGATTTTATAATTTTCCCCCACCATTGTCCCCCCAAAAAACCCCCCCCACCAGGGGGTTCCCGGGCCCAATAGAACCCCTCCGCAAACCACCTCTCAAATTTTTATAAAAACGAAAAGAACCCCAGATTGGACCCCCTATAGGAGTGCACTTACTGAGTACAATAGAGAAATAAGAAAATCCAAACGAAGATCCTGGGTTCTGACGTGTGAAAACATAAGCAATAGTCCGGAAGTCGCAAGACTTCAGAGGGCTCTTGCAAAGGATCACACGATTGAACTTGGGCATCTGAAAAATGAGGATGGAGTTTTTACAAAAACTCCTAGTGAAACGTTAAAGTTGATTATGGAAACACATTTTCCTGGATCAGTTTTGTGTGTAGATCCAATCAGAGATGGATCACTTGAAGATGGAAGAAGTTCTACAAGGACATCTCAAATGTCTGTTAGAACAAAAATCGCCGCAAATGACTTGGCTGATAAAATCTTTAAAAAAGCCAGGGTAGAAAATGCGTTGAGATCTTTTCAGCCTTACAAATCTGCAGGAATGGACGGGATATTTCCAGCATTACTTCAAAACGGCGAAGCAGTGTTGATCTCGCCATTAATTGAGATTTTTAAAGCAAGTTTAAGACTCAACCATATTCCAACTTCATGGACACAAGTAAAAGTTATCTTCATACCTAAAGTAGGAAAGCGAGACAAGGCGCATCCTAAATCATACAGACCCATTAGTCTTTCATCAGTTCTATTAAAGACTATGGAAAAAGTGTTGAATGATTATATCAATTCAAATTACATGAACAAGCATCCACTATCTGAGTTCCAGTTTGCTTACCAGTCTGGTAAGTCAACAGTTACGGCACTGCATAGTGTGGTTTCAAAGGTAGAAAAAGCTCTATCGGTAAAAGAAATAGCACTTTGCTCTTTCTTAGATATTGAAGGAGCTTTCGACAACGCTTCCTATTCGTCTATGGCTCGTGCCATGAAGAAAAGGAACTTTGACATGAACATAATTAACTGGGTTCATACCATGCTCGCAAAAAGAGAAATCACTTCAGAGCTGGGAAGTACGTCTATTACAGTACGGGCAACGAAAGGTTGTCCCCAAGGAGGAGTCCTCTCACCACTAATGTGGTCCTTAGTTGTAGACGATCTTCTAAGAAGCTTAGAGGAAAAAGGTTTCGAGGTTGTAGGTTTTGCAGACGATATAGTCATTATAGTGAGGGGAAAATTTGACAACATCATTTCAGAAAGAATGCAATGGGCCCTAAAATTTACCCAGTCTTGGTGTATCAAGGAGGGCCTTAGCATAAATCCATCAAAAGTAGTAATTGTACCTTTCACTAGGAAAAGGAAGTTTAGTCTAAAAGCGTTTCAGCTAGGAGGATTAAAGATTCATCTTAGTGAACAGGTTAAATACTTAGGAGTGATACTGGATGCCAAACTGAACTGGAATGCTCATCTTGAGTGTGTGATCGGTAAGGCAACCAGTGCTTTCTGGATATGCTCAAAAACATTTGGCAGAAAATGGGGTCTAAGACCAAAAATGATAATGTGGATTTATACATCCATAATACGTCCAAAAGTAACGTATGCTTCTCTTGTGTGGTGGCCAAAAACAAAAGAGGCTACTGCACAGAAAAAGCTTACAAAACTTCAACGGCTAGTATCCATTGCTATAACGGGAGCGATGCGCAGCACTCCATCAAATGCGTTGAATGCAATTCTAAATCTGCTGCCTTTGCACGAATACGTGCAACTAGAAGCGGAAAAGAGTATGCTTAGACTTAAACGGCTGAAAACTTTCCTGTCTGGTGACTTAGTCGGTCACCTGAGCATTTCACAAAGCTTTCAAAATGGGCCAGTGATGTATATGAATGGAGACTGGATGAAACCTGTGGAAAACCATGACATCCCTTACAACATATGTGAAACGTCACGTATAGATTGGGAAGTCGGAGGTCCCACTGTTCGCCATGGCTCCATAAAATTCTTCACAGATGGCTCAAAAATTGGAACAAAAACGGGAGCAGGAATCTTCGGCCCTGGGGTAGAAATCTCAGTGGCGATGGGAAACTATCCAACGGTTTTCCAAGCGGAGATCTTTGCTATAATAAAATGTGTTAACGTTTGTCTGAAGAGAAAATATAGATATGCAAATATTTGTATTTTTACAGACAGCCAAGCAGCACTCAAAGCGTTAAGTAATTATAAATGTACATCCAAACTTGTCTGGGAATGCATTCTTTCACTGCGAAAGGTGTGCCAAGAGAACTCGGTAAATTTATTCTGGGTTCCGGGACACTGTGGCATTGAAGGCAATGAAAGGGCAGACGAGCTTGCTAAACAAGGTTCAAATGCACAGTTTATTGGCCCAGAACCATTCTGCGGTATATCATACTGTGCCATAAAAATGGAATTAAAATCTTGGGAAGTGCAAAGGGTGATGACCAATTGGTTGGTCACCACAAAGTGTGTTCAAGCGAAAAGGTTTATAATTCCAAATGTTACAATCAGTAAAAAGCTTCTGGAGCTCAATAAGAGAGTTCTTTGTACCTATACTGGCCTAGTAACCGGACATTGCCCGAGTAGATATCATTTGAAAAACATTGGCCAGGTTCAGAATGATATCTGTCGTTTCTGTAACATGGAACGTGAAACCTCGGAACATCTGCTTTGCAGTTGTGATGCTTTGTACAAGAGCAGACTTAAATTTCTGTACAGTGGCTATATGCAACCTAAAGAAATTTGGACTGCAAATCCTGGAAAGGTGGTGGGTTTTATAAACTCAATTTTGCCAGACTGGGAGACGCGTCTTGGGCTGGTCACTTGACAAATGGTGATCTAGCTTTAAGATGCGAATTAGAATAGTAAACAGGGGTATACCACAAAAGTTCAACTCAGTGGACGCAGTGGTTCTACGCCCCAACAAAAAAAAAAAAAAAAAAAAAAAAAAAAAAAAAAAAAAAAAAAAAAAAAAAAACATGAGGACAAAAAAAATTAATTTTGTTTTTGCAAGACAATGCGCCGGCGCACAAGAGCATCACAGCCACGGCTAAAATCAAGGACTTACGGCTCCAATTGCTTCCGCATTCACCGTATCCTCCCGATTTGGCGCCCTCGAACTATTATCTGTTCCCAAACCTCAAAAGATGGTTCATCAATAAAGAATTCAGATCACGCGAGGAAATCATCGACGCCGCGGAGGAGTATTTAGCAGACCTTTTGGAAAATTAATTTACGGATGGGATCAAGAAGTTGGAAAACCGCTGGAATAAGTGTATCGAGCAAAAATAGGACTACATTGAATAAAATTAAAAAAAAAAACATTTAAAAAAAATTATTTCCAAGGAGGTTACTTCTCACCCCACCTAATATTTTTCACATTTTGATAGCCTTTCCATAGTCAAACGCTCAGAACATGCTTGCAAAACACTGTGGACTATGGATTTTTGTACGAATTGCCGTATCGAAAAGTCAGGATTTTTATTATGGCAAAACAATATCTGTTCGCGCCCGTCTTTTCCATATATGTGGGGATAAAAACTTGAATATTTCATATTTTACCAATGTATACTAATGTATATCAGCAGTAATTTTCATGCACATGCCCAACGCACTGATCCTTGTTAAGTAGTCAAAGCCATTCCGGACCGATTAAGATTAACAGTACGTATGCTGTTTGAGTCGCTCGCAACGTCTGATTGAAAAGACTAAAAAAACATGTCCAAAACGATTAACGGCTGGTACGGGCCAACAATAAGGATGCCGTTGAGCTTACTCCCAAAGTATGATGGTGAATGTTTATTGGGAACAAGGTATTCTCAACAAATACTGAAGCAATTCTTCCCTTTTTATTTAACGAATATTCGCAAAATTATAACAAAACTAAGGACATAATGACAAATTATGTAGTAGTAGGTCATGACATTTTTTTTATTATTAACAAACAGACACAAATGATCACAAAAATTCATTTGAAGTCGGATATTTTTAAAACTCTCAGGGAATCAATAAACACAAAAAAAAGAATGAATTTTAACTGGCGCGTAAAATTTACCCTCGTTGAATTTCAAGCCAGATGCGTCATTATTCTTACACACTTTTATCCACTCTTTCTTTAAATTCTTGTCATTGTTGAAGACCTTCCCTGTTTTCCGGAGCTTGCCCTTCATAATCGCCAAGCATTTTTCTATTGGGTGAAGTTCTGGCGAGTTTTGCGGATTTACCTCCTTAGGCACAAAAACAACATCGTTGCCATCGTACCACTTCATCACCGGTTTCGCCTAATGGCACGATGCCAGATCCGGTCAAAGCAGAGTCTCGTGGGACCGGAGAATTGGCAGCAGGCGCTTTTGGAGGCGTTCTCCTTTATATATTTGGCCGTTGCTGGTGCCGGTCGTTATGTCGCTGAAGTTGCCGGATAAACAGATCGCCTACCACACCAGGTAATTCTTGGCAAATTTGTCGGCCTTCTTCTTCCACTTCTTCTTCCGCCCCTCCCGGCCCCCCCACCCAACAAACCACCCCCGGGCGGGACCTTTTTTCTTCTTTTCTATTTCAAGCTTATTGCTTTCACAATTAGCTTAAAGACTGTATTCGATGAAATTTGGACACACGCAATTGTTCGTAACTTTTTAGCGTGTGGGTAAAAATTATTGAAATTTTAACTGAATGTATTTCATTGTGTTGTGTCAATTGTGTAATGAGTTTCGTGAAAATCGGTCGAGTGATTTCAGTGATGGCTTCGAATGAAGAAATAGTGCGCCAACAAATTTTGGGCACTCACTTCGAAAACCCAAACGCTTCTCATCGATGGATCGGAAAACAGCTCGGAATCGCACATTCAACCGTATCTCATGTGATCAAAACGTTCAAGGACCGTAAGACAACCAAGCGGAAAAATGGTAGTGGTAAAAAACGTGGCACATCAAATCCGGAGAAGGCCAGGATGGTATTGAACCAATTTAAGCGTTATCCCAACATTTCGATCAGGGATGTTGCGAAAAAGGCGAAAATTTCAGTTTGTTTTGTGCCAAAACAATGAAACGTTCTGGATTACATGTGTACAAGGTCCAGAAGGCACCAAACCGGAGCGATAAACAGAACTCGGTGGCCAAAACTCGTGCAAGAAAACTGTACAGGGAGTGGCTCACAAAATCGTTCTGCATTGTGATGGACGATGAGACCTACATTAAAGCCGACACCAAACAAATGCCAGGACAGGAACACTACGTCGCAAACTTTAAGTTGGCGGTTCCGGAGAGTGTACGGAAGAAGAAACTGTCGAAATTCGCCAAAAAATTCATGGTCTGGCAAGCGATCTGCGGATGTGGCAAAATGAGTCAGCCCTTCATCACCTCTGGGACCGTCAACGGACAAATCTCCAAGGACGAATGCCTCCAAAAACGACTCCTGCCCTTCTTGAGATCTCACGATAGCCCGACACTGTTTTTGCCGGATTTGGCATCTTGCCACTATGCCCGGCCCGTCTTAGACTGGTACAAAGATAATAATGTAGTTTTTGTACCAAAAGACGTCAACCCTCCAAACACTCCGGAACTTCGCCCAATTGAAAAATTTTGGGCAATCATGAAGGCAAAGCTCGTTAAAACTCCAAAACTGATAGAAAATGAACTTGAACTAAAGAAAGTGTGGTTAAAAGTAAGTAAGCAAGTAGGTCCTATCATTGCCCAAAATTTGATGAAAGGGGTCAAGGCAAAGGTGCGGGCATTTGGGTTGGGAGAAGAGGTTCAATAAACCAATGATGTCAAAACTTAACCATTTAGTAGTACTTTATTTCCAGAAAGTTTGAAAAGAATCGGGCTTAAGGTAAATTTTTGGTGACCTATTTTGTGTGTCCAAATTTCATCGAATACAGTCTTTATTGCTTGCTCTTAAATGAGTGTTCTAAATGCACTTCCACAGTTATTAATTGAAAGCTTTCGATGCCAAGTACCATTTTTGCATTAGTATGACTGTGTGGCAAGAACAATCATACCCTATGCCCAGGGAGTCGAGAAATTTTCCTTTACGAAAAATTTCTAGACTAGACCGGGAATCGAACCCAGCCACCTCCAGTATGGTGTTCCTTTGTAGCTGCGCCTTTACCGACTGAGCTAAGGGAGGACCCAATCTGCTTTGGGTCCGTTTTAATGTACGTCTCATCGTTCATTACTATGCAATTCGGATGCACCAACTACTCGCGGTACAGCTTCCTGGCGCAGGATCTTACCTTGAAGACATGAAGTCCGGCTCGCTTTTTTGTCTGCTTAACGATCCAAACAGAATAATTGACCTTCCCGGCCACGTCCTGAATCGAATGGTTAGGATTGCGCTTGAAGTAATCCCTCACCTTCCTTACGTTCACGGGGTCGGTCATCTTCACTTTTCTTCCGCTGCCAACTGGGTCGATTTTACAACACGGGGCATGGTTGAATTGTCGATTCTCAACCGTTTCGTGATCCACCTGTGGGACTGGCCTGGATTTTTAATTTTTTGTCAAAGCACTTCTTGCTTGGAAGCTATCTCAATAACTTCTTTACAGATGGTGATGAAATTTTGCACATGTAGATATTACAATCTAAACTAGTTACTACAAATTTCAACATTTTTCACGCGTACAACAAAAAGTTGTGTGTGTATGTGTGTATGTACAATTCAACGCCCTCCTTCCGGCAGTGTTTTAATGTAAGAACATTTTTTGCAGTTAAACGAACTGTTGTCACATCGACAAACATTTTTAGCCCGGGAGTTGGAAGGTGATAGGTCTGTTGGGTTTCAGTGACCCATTTCAGAATGCCTGGTTACTCACGTCCATTTCGAGGTCACCTTACAGCAAGCCCCGCATAAGCACAGTAAAATCATCAAATGGATACAGGTACTGTGCATACACATCCATCGTCAAATCATATTGTTTTGAGGATGGCACATATTTAGCAGTATCGTTAAAATTTAGCCTTAATCAGATAGATCTCACCGGAAATTGTTGCTTATGTACAGTCTTCATTTAGACGGCTTCCCTGTGATGCTAAAGGTTGCATTTATGTCTCTACAGAAGTAGCACTCCGCTATTCGGCAAATATTTTCACATCATCCATTTCGAATGAAACAGCCCGAATACAATTAGTACTTCTCTCCCTCTGTACACCACGTGGTGAGTGCATCTGAAATTATATGCCAGTCACTCACGCGCGCATGTACGTTGGCTTCGTTCGTTGCTTCTGACCAGCAAATGGCCGTTTGCACTGGTTTTCTTTTTTTTCTCCACACTCTGCCAATAATCAATATCCCCCGCTGTGAGGCGACTCTATATCAACTTGAAAACTGCTAATAATCTTCTAGTCACTCGCGAAAAAGCGGAAATATACTCTAATTTAATAATTAATACCCGGCAGCACAATATTAATATTAATAGCACAGTTTTTAATTTTTCCTCGGGGTGCGGGGGTGAAGCAAAACAAAAAACAAAATAAAAAAACGGAGAAATAATACCGACTATCACACATTTTGGGAGGGAATCGATTACATTCACTACGTCTCACACAGAGCCCGACTATGCCTATTTTCAAAACTACCATGAAATTTCAGTCAAATTTACTACGTTTATGGTAGAGCCTTCAACATTTGTAGTATATTTGACAGACCGCATGTTGATATCAACCCCACCATGGTTGATTTCAATCGCAGGCATAGTTAAATCAAATGCATTTATAGTCAGGTGAAAATTGTTCTTGTTTGCTCTTAATTTATCCCTTGAAATGGTAGTTTCTACAGCGGATTTTTTGCGCGCACTGATTTTTTTTCATTCCGCTTTCCCGACTCACAAATATTCTTACCCATACAACAACAAGCTATTCACAAAAGAAAGTGTTGCATTTTTTTCGAGTTAAATCTTTATCTTAGCTAATACAAATGTCCCGAAACTATCGGCAACGCTGAACATCTCCTCCTGATGTTGTTAGCTGAGCTGTTGGATCTTATGGGGGAGTAGCCAATTTCAATCAATTAAAATCTTTAGCAGGGCAAATTGATTTGGTCTTCCTGAGAAGGGTGGGTTGTAGTTGTTGACGGGGGGAATATGGCTCGCGATTGAACTAACATAGGCTTTCTTCTCGGTTTTTATGGGCAGCAGGACGGCCTGTATGTTTGCAGGACACCACCCTGTTCAATGGTCACATTGGAAAGAAGTTGATTCAGCTCCTCGTCTTCGAGGATGGCCAGCTGCAGGTGACCTGGGATGATTCTAGTCTTTTTGTAGTCACGACCGACATTTCCTGCCAACTCGAGGACTTCAGCGGCCAGGTATTCCATCAACAGAAAAACGGCGCGATTCAAGCGGAACTTTGCCTTTTCCTTAACCTTTTCTCCTTTGCCACGGCCATACATGTTGCTAGGTAGTAGAGTGTGCTGGACGATTTTACGATGCGCAGCTTAGAGCTGATATGGATACAGGAATAGAAAAGGGAGACGTAATTCCTACGACAAAAAAAAATATACGTCGTATCACTTTGATATCGGTATTGTCATCGGGAATTGCGCGTTATCTATTGTTTCGATTATTGATGGTTCCGTTGCACTTATTTTTCTTTTTCTTCTTCTACTTTTCAGATGGACTTTAACCCTTCGGGTCATTCGTCCCAGATCCGTGGCACTAGTGCATGTTTGATGCTCTGTTGCGAACTGCTTATATTATTGGGTATAGCGTGGTATCCGATGATTTTACCCTGATTCCCCTAATATTTTTGTGTTTACCATAAAATTATTTGGTCGGAGTTACTCAAGATCAACAAATTAAGGCTAGTCCGTTGTAAAATTTGCTGGAGAATCGATTGAAATTGGTTTCGTTCACCGCCCCGCTCTTTGAACGAAGATATGGTCGATTTTACCCCGATTCCCCTAATATTTTTGTGTTATTCAGATTGCTTTGTTCGGTGTGACTCAAGAACAACAAAATAAGGCTAGTCCTATATAAAATTGCCTGGCCAATCGATTGGAGTTGGTTTCATTCATCACACGGCAATGTAAATGAAGATATGGCTGAATTTTCTCTGATTACCGTAATATTTTTTAGTTATTCAGAAATATCTCTGCTCGGTGTGACTCACGATCAACAAAATAATGCTAGTCCTTTGAAATTTGTTTTGGGTAAAATTAGCCATATCTTCGTTCACAGAGCTGTGCGGTAAACGAAATCAACTCCAATCGATTTTCCAGCAAATTTTACATAGGTCTAGCCTAACTTTGTTGATCTTGAGTTACACTGACCCAAGAAATTTCTGAATTACAAAAAAAAATATATTAGGGAAATCAGGGTAAAATGGGTCATATCTTCATTCACAGAATGAAGAAAAAAAAAACTCCAATCATGTTTCCAGGAAATTTACATGAGACTAACCTTATTTTGTTGCTTTAGAAAAACACCGAACAAAAAATTTCTCAAAAAAAAACGAAAATGTCAGGGAAATCAGGGTAAAATCAGCCATATCTTCATTCATATAGCCGTGTGGTGGATGAAACCAACTCCAATCGATTGACTAGAAAATTTTATATAGGACTAGCTTTATGTTGTTTGTGTAGAAACACACCGAACAAATAAATTTCTGAATCACACAAAAATACTGGGGAAATTAGAATGAAACCAACTCCAATCGATTTTTCAGGCAATTTTACATAGGATTAGCTTTATTTTGTTGATCTTGAGTCAAACCGACCAAAGAAATTTCCGATAAACACAAAACTATTAGGGGAATCGGGGTAAAATCAGCCGTATCTACGTTCACAGAGCCGTGCGGTAGATGAAACTATTTTCAATCGATTCCTCAGAAAATTTTACAAAGAGCTACCATTATTTTATTGATCTTGAGTCACACCGAGCAAAGAAAATTGTGAAAAACTTGAAAATATTAGGGGAATCAGGGTAAAATCATCCGTATCTTCATTCACAGAGCCGTGCGGTGAACAAAACTAACTATAGTCGATTTTGCAGGAAAATTTACATGGGACAAGCCACATTTTTTTGTTCTTTAATCACATCGAGCAAAGAAATTTCTGAAAAACACAACAATATTAGGGGAATCAGGGTAAAATCAGCCATATCTTCATTCACAGAGCTGTGCGGTGGACGAAACCTACTTCAATCGATTCTCCTGAAAATATTACATAGGACTAGCATCATTTTGTTGATCTTGAGTCACACCGAGCAAAGAAATTTCTGAACAACAAGGAAATATTAGGGGAACCAGGGTAAAATGAGCTCATTTGCTCCCCAAGCAGTTCCGTGCGGCCAATGAGACCACGTTCATTCGTTTTTTTAGAAATTTTTCTTCGAGTTAAGGTAACATTTACAGAAATCGTTCCACTTCGAGCTGAGATATAGAATTCTTTCGCGTTTCGGGCACTTTTTTCCCCACTGAGCAGTGGGTCTGGGTTGAATTCCAGTCGAGGTCGGTGGTTTTTCTGAGGCGAAAACATCTGGTCACGTCTTCCTTCGGAAAGGAAGTAGCCGTTAGTCCCGGCTCATGTGTTGATGAGGGCGATATGTAGGGTCCAGTTGGTGGAGTCGTTTTTCTGGCGTAGGTGGTTGTCACCACGTTGTGAGGAAATAGGCCGACGGAAAATAAACGAATGAAAAAAAAGGTCAAGCATTTCCAGTTGTACTCTTGAACTGTCTTCAGTTTAAGAGTCATAACTTTCCAACTGAGCCCTTTCTGGGACTCATTACGGCTACCATACCATTGTCCGAAATATTTGAATACATTTCCGATTCCATAGTCCCAATGCCACTAAGTTTAACAGGATAAAGCATCCTGTCCGTCATAAACCTGAAATACCTCCATTATCATATTAAATTTGCATTTTTACACTGCAGATAACCGTCCGTATCCCATCGATTTCCTTACGCATAAACTTTTGCTCTCCTTGTTGCCCTTTTTGCCTGCGTCCAGCCGTTTCCAACACAATCTCCTTCCTTCGAAGTATCCGATTAACCCGAAAAGGACACACGTAGGACGAAACCATGTGAACCCTTGTCCATTTATTTCTATTAAATAAAATATTTGCTGTCCCTCCTACATTCTACCTTCGGGCTGAGCCTTCTGCAGATTCCAAACGAGGACACATATTCCGGAAAAGCAGAAAAAAAGGAAATCAAGGAAACGTGCAAGGACAATTCGGGCCGAAAAGGATTCTCATAGCAACACATCTATCCTTTCCCGCTTCTACCGCACCTTCCCACTCTCACAATTTTCCCAAGGAAATCTCAATATTCATCTATCTGAGCACAAAAATTCCCGGTATCTTGTTAACACATGCCGACCATTTCCGTGTTCGGTCTCACCCTTATAATGGCAACACCTCGACCCACTCCCCCTAACCTCCCCAAACCATAACACTTCAAAACGGTCCGAGCGGCGCAAGTTACAGTTTTCCATTTTATGGCCAGCTCTGTCCGACGACGACGACGACGACGACGAGGGTAACGAAGAAGACGTGCTTTAAAAATACCGCACACCGGCAAACATTCACACATGAGTTTTCCATTCCGCACATATACAAGCAGCAATTCCTAATGGCAAGTAGAAGGATCGGGTCGGCAGAACGGACAGCAAACATCCGACAATGTGTGTAGGGTGGGATGTGGGCAGAAAATCCTTCTCGAGCGACCTTTTTGCCTGGCCTAGAAGTACGTGTGTGTGTGTGTATGTTTGTATGGGTGGTTGTGTGGGTTGGGACAAGCGTATATTTGCACTGTCCTGTGCAAACATAAAGCCCCGACTGGTCCGACCGACGTCCATCTGAAATGTGTACCTTCCAACCGTTTGGTTTTTCTACGGTTCTTCGTCTGCTTAAAACAACGCCATGCAGTGGGAGTTTTCTGGGAGGGGTGGTGACAGAGCAGTGCTGCCAGTACAATGGTTAATATGTGAGGAATTGTTTATGCTTTTCGATACTAAGTTTTATTCGAATACTTACTTGGTTTGGATTTATTCGTTTACTTATTATTTGTGTAACTTTTTTTTGTACACCTTGCTCCATTATTGTGTAGTTAGAACTCTTTGATGAATCTCAACACTGCACTGATTTGAAATACTTGTTTAAAAACTAGGGGAGACCATGAATAGACCATGTTAAATATGTACGGCTGCAGACCGTAAATAAATAGGTATGTATCTCTTAGAAAATCAACAAAATTTGAAGCACTGCGTGCGACCAAAATCCAACAAATTCTTCCGCACATTCCCACCCATATCTTGCCTCAGAAAGGCAAAATGCTTTTCATTTACCGTCCGTATCGGTTCACACTTTATCCTTCGGACCGCGTTTCCTGTTAGCATATTTTTCCACGAGCAGCAGAACGAGTCAATTTTATTAGAAAATAAATGTTGCAAAAAACAACATTCGGTCCCACAAAACCCACACCCACCCACATGTTCCGTTTTCCCTTCTATCCATGTCTCTAGCATGGTCTTCAATGGCCCTCCAGTTTCCCGGTCAGAATGAAGTAAAAAAAATATACATACAACTGGGTTGTTGTTTCTGCTGAAAACGGATGAAACGGCAGGGAAAACAGGACACCTCCAACCCCGCGCACACCGGTGACGGCACACACCCTTTAAGGAATACCATGGCTAAGGAGACGCTGTTTCTGCTGTTGTTGCAGGTTTGCCGGACGGACGAACGGATGGCCACACACAAGTTTAACGAGATAGCTTTGTGGTGCTTCGCAATTTCGGATCCATCCAGCAGATGGGAGTTGGGGTTCCACCGGGTTTGGGACGGTCGTCATACGGACAGAAACCAGAACGAATACTCATAACTAGCCAACCTACTTAACCCACAATGGCAAAGCAGAAGCAGAAGCAGAAGCAGAAGCATTCCTCAAACCCTAACCCCGATGGTTGCCTGTCGACGAGCGACCCTTGAGAATATTTCACATTTCAGGACAGTAGTACGGATGGAACACTTGCGTTGTGTCAGTGTGTGTTTTGTGTGTGTGTTGCTAAGCGAGTGACTGCTGTGTCCCTCCGGCTCTAGCTGGACCGTTTTTCCCTCGGACCGAGCTTAGAATTTTTAATATGCCATTTCGTATTCAATATGTTACACTGTATGATGTTTTGCTTCTGGGGAGGAGAGGGATTTCGTTAGATGGCCCTTGTTTTGTTCGGGCTGTCTCTGTCCCATGGGTGAGGGTGGTTTTTGGAATTTTTATACGGTTGTGTGTACATATGTGCGTTTCAATTGTATCGTTTCATGGGTGGAAATGGTTTGGTTTGAGCTGGACGGGCTGACGGCCATCGTTCGTAACGCTCTTTATGAATTTGTATGAACATTACTGTAATGAAAATGTATTCTGAATTGTGAAGACCATGATAAGATTAAAAGTTTGTAATCAGGTACTGATAAGCTTCGCTTTTTTTTTTGGCTAGCATTTGCAATCTACTCCTTATGATGAACTTTCCTTACAAAATTCAATTGGAGAATGGCCAATAATGGTAAACCTTTCAAATACTTTTATTGAAGTAGCAATTAAACTATCATTAACATGTAAGTTTATCAAGAACCACGGTGGTATATTTTGTAATGAACTTTGAATTATGAACACTCCCAGCTGCAATGCCTGAAGACTGACTGAGTTCTTATGTATTAAACATACCAATATTATTTTTGAATTCAAATCTCATATCTCCAAGATTTCAATGATATCATTACAATAAACTCAAGTTACTGAAAGCCACCAGATGTTCAATCATTTTTCTCCTTCGTTCTGTTGCGATACTCACTTTGAATTTAATTTGGATTTAACGATTTTTTTTTTTATTTATTGCGCTGATCTGATTCATGCAGCGATGAGTTCCATTTGGCTAGTGTCTGATTTGAAAGTTCAATCTTTTTCATTACTGTACCATAACTCACAATATCATTATATTTGATAATATTGTTCTATTGATTTTACTTTATAGGTGATTTAAATATTACTTATTGTTTTTTGTGTCCATTTGTATTTAAATCCCTTTTAATTAAATCTTCCCTGTTTTCCTAACTCAGGAGAAGTAACTATTAGGTCAGCAGAAATAAAAGCGAATTGCTGTTATAAAATCAACATCAAGCAGCAAATAGTGACCATGGCAACAATAAATTAAAATCCATAAATGTTAGTTTTGTAAAATTTCATCAGATTTAACAAACTTTTTCAGGATACCTCAAATTAATATTTTGGTGAACTGCTGCTATCACTAAAAACGAACGAACACGTGCTTAAGCGCGAAACCACAGAACTCTACACTTTAACACTTTACAACATTTCTTGCATTTCAGGATCAATCATTCGGTTGATCATATATAATAGATACGAATGCTTGTAGTATTTTTCATTTACATAAATACACTATTATATAAATATTTCATGGAAATGCGATGGACCATCAGGGCACCCGGTTGAAGCACTTTGGATGGGGAGAGTGAGAATGCCGACTCCCCATTGCTAACAGTTTTGAATAGAGGGCGGGCTCTTCTCCCCGCCTATTGGGGCATCCTCATGTTAGATAGCTCGCTCTTATGACCAATTGTTCAATCTTGTTGTTGGAAGGAGATTCTTTCTATCCCTGTGGAAACGTGTATGTGCTATTGCCTATCGATTCACCCAACCCGTTTTTGACCCTTCATACAATGGCTTGATTAGGATAATCAGAGGTTATTGAAGCTTGTTCAAGTCTAACAGAGAGGAGAGCCCATTACTGTTGGACTTAGTTTCCGTGCTACAATGGGTGGTAGTACATGTCATAAATCATACATCTATAGCGGGTGTCATCTCAAGATTTTGCACAATGAGAGCGTTAAGCTAAAGTGAAAGGTTTTTGAACACTAATAACTCTCGTTTTACTGAAAATTACTTTATTAATATATTTTTCGGTCTAAAATGTTCAAAATTTAATAACATTAAAATTTGAATTACGTGCGTTTCTAATAAGTGGTTCAATTATGTGCTTAAAAATGATTGTTGATCAAGTTTCTACCAAATGAGTAAACGACTTACATGTTTTTAACGAAGTGTATTTATTTGTTTAGGCTCAATCTAATTTACTTTACAGAGCCAAGTTTATGTTTTATAAATACGTAATAAATAAACCCTTGTGCCGAACTACTACAATCCGTGCTACAATGGGTGGTATTTCATATCATACATCATACATACGCGATCTTGCCAAGAAATCATTTGACCAGCGCTTGACTATGGATTGGAAGGTTGGAAGTGGGACAAATCAAAAAGTATGCTCCCAAAAATGGACAAGAAGGTGGTAGCCATTATTGAGAAAAATCCCAATCTTTCTGTGTGAAATGTGGCTCGCAAAATTGGGAAGTCAAAATCATACGTACAAAAAGTAAAGCAGAGGCAAGGACTGACGGCGTACAAAGTGAAAAAGGTGCCCAAAGTCTAAAAGTTTTGTCTCTACTCTATCAATAAGGATGTGTACGAGGAAGAATGACTGCAAAATCTGTTGTACCGTTTATCAGAAGCCACGACTCTCCAGTTCTGTTTTTTTTTCTGATTTGACCTCTAGTCACTATGCGAAATCCGTCCTGAAATGGTATAAGGTCAAATACGTGCCAAAAACAGCCAATCCACCAAACTGTCCAGACCTTCGCCCAATAGAGAAGTACTGGGCTCTAGTTAAGCGGAAACTCTTCAAAACTAAGAAGAAAGCAAATGGTACCGATGATTTCAAGAGAAGATGGAGAATCTTCACGGTGGGCGTATCTGAGGATACCGCACGGAACCTGATGGCGGGTGTACCACAGAGAGTTCGAGAATTTTACAGAAAGAAGCATTAACATCATAATCAACTGTTTCTAATGTAGATATAACTCTATTATTGTGAAATAATCAATCGGGTTTGTTGAATTATGTGTAATTTTGTTGTTGCTATTATGTTATATTATTTAGTGTTGCATCATTACATCGTATTATTTTCATCATATCATCATTGTTTATTTTCATTATCATATTAAAATTATTATTACAAAATAATAATTCAATTTCATAGCTTCAAAGTTACAAGAAAGTTGATTCCAGACAGTATAGCCAAGCTGCATATTAATATCATATGATTATCATTTTTGTTTGAATTTATTCATCATATTATTTTATTTATGACCATATTACTATTTTGATCATATATAACCATTCCCCAAATAAAACTTTGATACACGCCAATTTTTCACATCTTGAACGTCTATGAAGATTGTTTGGGTTAAAAACACTTTCGGCAATACATGTCAATACAATTATCAATTTTTCAAACAATTTTAAGAACGCGGCCAGGTGCGCAGAGAGAAGCGGGCCTACGACACCTAACATTTTTGGCAAAATGTTGAGTGGAAGTGGATAGGTTTATTTCGGTTACTCACCCCACGCTTTGTGCAAATATTCTGTGCTATGCTATGCTATGCTATGTTATGCTATGCTTATTCGTTGGCAACTTCTGTAAACTAATGATTTACAATGAGATTTATAATGAGATTTTTGTGTGATGCTTTTCATGAAACAGACTGATTTAAATATTTGCATACGGATCTCAACATATTTTTGAGGAATGAAGTTTTATGCGAAGACAATACTGAGGCTTGTTTTTACCGGTATTGTGAAAAAAGCAAACCTGACGAAATTGATTGGTTTTGCTTCAGAACGTTTTGGTGAACATAACATTGATGTGATTGAAAACTGTTTCTGGATAATTTTTCCTCGATCCTAGATATTTACTATATTGAAAGGTTTTCGATTAAAGATCTTAACTACATCATTATAGCAGATGTATGCATGGTAGCCACCATCTCTTCATCATCTTGTCTTGAATTCAGCTCCACTTAATAGCATGATCAAATTGAGCCACCGGTCTAAATTCACAATATCGCTTTATGAAGGGCCAAAAATGGAGGGGGGAACCCGTAAGCAGAGAAGCTCACGCGAAATCCACGGGAAATGAAGAATCTCTTTCCAAAAATTCCAGTAACCCAATTTGCAATACTTTGCAACCATCTACTGGCTGGCTTGTTAAAAAGGGCGCATCACTCTCACTGAAACTGTTGGAGTAGAATTTACAGCATCACAATCGAATCGGTAGGATAAAGAAAATGACAATGCTTTTTCCCTCCTAGACTCAGGCAGTCAAAATAACCATCGCTAAGTTTCAGCTTGAATGGTACCTTGATGCTCCCTTCCAACCCAGTATTTCAAAACTGAAAGATAAATTTCCGAATGTTGAAAAAATAATTTACCTTTCGGATGGTTGTGCAGAACAGTATAAAAACCAGTCAAATTTGAAAAATTGTGCTCCCAAGAGAAAGATTTCAAAATAAACGCACAATGTTACATATTTTCTACGCCACACGGGAATGGCCAGTGTCGTGGTATCGGTGGCAACTTTAATCGAATGGCTTAAGGTACATTATTACCAGAATTTTAATCGTATGAGCGGCGCATTAAAGATGAGTTAAATTCATAAAAACTTAAGTTCTTCATTTTCGGCCATTTTTGGTATTGAAACTAGTTGAAATGAGAGCATTAAAAGTGAAGAAATTTTTGGTAGTAATCATAAACGTATTCAGTGATGACCGTGACTTACTCTTAACTCAAAGACTATCTGGTGGAGGAGTTCTCGTTGCGATGTCCTCAAAGTTTAATTCTGAACTTATTGTTTCGTCCAAATGTGAGGAATTTAATCATGTATGGGTTAAACACATATTGCGGATGAGACACATGTTTTTGCCACTGCGTACTTTCCGCCTGATAAAGCTTGCATGGCATCATATGAAATCTTTTTTCAAACCACTGAAGCAATCGTATCTCGTTTCCCTCCTGAATTCAAAGTTCATATACATATATGATGATTTCAATCAGCGCCATGTAGATTTTATTCCTGATTCTGATAATGAGAGTATTTTACTTCCCGTCGTTGGTGATAACGACACACTACAATTTATTTTTGAGAAAATTGCGGTTTTGGGGTTCAACCAAATAAATCACGTAAAAAATCAACTAAATTGTTACATAGATTTCTTATTAACGAGCATACATGAAGACTTCTGTGTTAGTGAATCTTTTTCTCCCTATGGAAAAATGAAGCTTTTTACACTGCTATAGAGTTTTCAATTTTCGTACATAATAACGTTAATCCCAACGATTTCTATTACGAGAATACCTTCGACTTTAACAAGAGATCATTCAGGAGGTTGTTCCACGCACGAGAAGGCGACGTAATTATAATTAAAAAAATCCAGTCCGGTTCAATAAACAAATCATGAATCTAAAAAATCGGAATTAGAAGGCTCATAAAACGTATAGAAAATACAATAATCAAGCTAATTTAGATACATAGGGTATGTGTCTCTTGACTCAGACTATTATGCAACGATCAATTACATTCTTTATTATAACTCATAAAGTTTCGAAGCTGTAAGTAAGATTCAACTTTTTATACACTTGGTAAAATAAGTTTGATAAGACATTTGGTAGTATGTATCACGAAAAGCTACACAACTTTTTTTATGAAGTCAGAAACTTTCGAGGGATATGGATTTAATGTCGGTCTATAAGCACCAAATTGGGTCTATTCATGGATGCAACTTCGTCCCATTCGATGGATTCATTACTAAATGCAGTCTTTGTGTGTGTGTTTTTTTTTTCTAATTTTATGAATTCAGGCTTTTCCAGGTGTATTCGTGTTACTTTACATAAAATTTCACAAAAAAAAAACTTAAATAAAACTGCTTCCAAACATTTAAGTAATGTTCATACATGATTTATCACCCATTCAGCAATGAAAACATAATAATTCACTATGCAATGATTTTGTTCCTTCGGTTTGTGTTTAGATGAGCCACTTTAATATGAACAACCTCAAACTCATGCATTCCCACTTCACATTTTACCAATAACAACATTTTTACTACGCTATGATGATGATGTTATAAAACTACCATCTATTGTAGCAAGGTAACTTCCCATAGCAGTGGAATAATCTGAAAAACTATTTGATCAGGATTCTAATATTGTTTGTGATCATCGAGCTCCTGTATGAAGGGCCAAAAACGTTTGGGCGGGCCCGTAAGCAGAGACACTTACGCGAAACCCGCGAATATAGGGAAAAGAATCTCCTTCCAAAAGCAAGTTCACACGCACAGCACTAGAATCGAGCCCTCGATTGACAGAATAAACCCAATAGATGGAGTCGAAGAGCCCGCCCTCGTTCCGCGAAATGTTAACAATAGGGAGGAGGCAGTCCCATGCTCCCTATTCAAATCGTTTCACTTGGGTGCCCTGATGGTCGCTCCCTGTCCCCGTTATATGTTATTTAATATTTAGTATATTTTGTACACACAAAATTAGGATATCATTATAGACAAACATGCCAATTTATTCAAATTTCAAACTTGAATGATACTACCAATGGATTGTTACTGAAAAATAAATAAAAATTAGATATGAATTAATATCCTTCTTGTCCTGGAAAAGCTGAAAACAGAATAGATCATTCTAAATATCAAAGATGAAATTTCAATAAAAGATATTGTTTTAAAAGACATGTAGTAATGTTTTTTTTTATACTGTTCTAGTAACATTTCGAAGATAGCAATTGGAGTGAACGAAGAGTCCGGTTTGATGATTCCTGAAATAAATGGCTTATCTTACCATAATGCCACTAAACACAATATTAAAATATAATCTTACATTGGTTATAAGCACATGCCAGTCTTTTATGAATATACACAGAAACAAAAGCGTTCACGAAAATGAAAACGGACCGTGAACTAGTTCACGTTTTCAGGATTTTTACCTAAAAACGTGATTTAGTTCATGATTACGTGATTCAGTTCACGGTGTATTTTTGCTTGTTCTCGAATTCATGACTGCAGTTCACGGATCCGGGCACGGATTTTTTTCCGTGTAGTAGTTGAAATTCAGAAGTGCAATTTTAAATTAAGTGTCATGCTGAAATGCTAAAAAACAAATTGAGCCTTTGATGCCCGTCGTGTTGCTCCCGGCTCTTACATGGTTTTGGAATGCAAAAATGATTCCAAAGCGTGCTGAAATTATTGATAAAATGAGAATGGGAATTATACAATATGATTTAAAGGTACACGATCTTCAGTCGCACCCCCTCACTTCGCTATTGTCAGATTGACAACATTGCCCAGGCTACGCCAACCAGCGTCTCCATGTTTCAGCTGGCAGTCTTTTGTGATCATATGACTCGTGGAGGCGTGAGGTAGGAACTTGTGAAGATGAGAGGTTGGCCGCATCCTCCTTCGAAGTTGTCAACTCACCATTTGAAGCCCAACAACATTTTTACTACGTTATTGATACAAATGGCCATAGTTGGGAACATACAAACAAATATGTCCCCAACATTGGGTCTACGATTTTTCTGGTATAATCATTGTTATTTTCGCTATGTGAAAAGTATGTTTGTAACGTGTAACTATTTTCTGTATATCTAGATTGCATTACTCGGTTCATGTGTTCAATTTAGCCCAATTTAGATCATTCGAAGATCGTGTAGATATCTGCTTAATTAATCGTGTAGATTTCTTCAGCTTAACCAGCCCAAAGTTCAAGGAATCGAAAATTACGCGGAAGTGAACAACTACAAATTGATCAATATTGTCTCAACTGCTTCGGATTACATCGGTCATCCTAATAGCGACATGATTTTGTTGATTATCGCTAAAATAATGACATATTCAGTACATAGGCCGAATGAAGGCTAACATTACATCACGTTACCCGATATGAACATTTGTGCTCAAATTAATTGCGCTATTTCTGCTGCACTTAATGCGTACAACACGAAAACGGAAAATGAAATCAAGTCATGTCCAAAACAATTTTTCAACTATCTAAAAAAAAAAATCTGGTAGCTTTCCATCAAAAATGACTTTGGATGAAAGCGAAGGCGATAATTCAGAAGATATTTGTAATCTTTTCACGACATTTTTTCAAGAAACTTATTCTAAGTTTTCGGATAATGATCGTGATTTGAATACTTTTCATACTTTCATGATTGTTCAAATAAGGCAGTTGTTTGTCACATACATGACCATGATATTCTGTCAGGTCTCCAAGACCTGGATGCCTCTAAAGGTCCCGAGCCAGATGGAATTCCGCCAATATTTATGAAAAATTTGGCAGTTGAGCTTGCATCCCCTTTATTTTGGTTGTTGAAAAAAATCTTTCTGGGGGCGACCCCGGCGTAGTGGTTAACATCCATACCTCTCACGCCAAAGTCACGAGTTCGAATCTCACCCCCGGACAAGTTACGAAAATACCCAAAAGAGGTATTTGAGTGACTACGACGGGAGATGAACCAGCCCGAGGCTGAAAATCTCGATAATCCAGACAAAAAAAATATAATAATATTTTTTATTGAAATTTCATCTTTGATTTTTGGAATGATCTAAGGTCTGTATCCGCAATAATCCGGACACTTCAAAACATGAATAAAACATAAAGTTCGCATTATATTTCCGTCATAGTTGTTTATTTCAGATTCATGGGATGTGTTTTAACAATTCGTGAAGACAAAACATAGTTATTCGGTATTTGCATAAAATTTTCGAACTTTGCGCTTAACTCCGTCCATTAGGGTTTGTACAGACTCTTCAGAAATTGTAGAAGCCGTCGTTGTCCAAATTTGCTGGAAGTGTTTGATGTCTTTGATTCCTTGCTTCTTTCCAGAAAACTTCCGCTTCATCAGAGCCCAATATCTCTCGATTGGTCGTAGCTCTGGGCAATTTGGCGGGTTTGAGGTTTTTGGTACAATGTTCACTTGATTTGCTTGGTACCACTCCATCACGGTTTTAGCATAGTGGTATGATGCCAAATCGGGCCAGAACAAAGGTTTTTCTTTGTGACTTTTGATGAAGGGTAGCAATCGCTTCTGCAGACACTCTTTCTGATAGATCTCCTTGTTGATTGTGCCTGTAGTGACGAAAGATTTACTCTTTTCGCCACACGTGCAAATTGCTTGCCACACAAGGTATTTTTTGGGAAATTTCGATGCCTTCTTAGTTCTGAAGTGCTTAGCTGTAGCATTTCTGGCCATAGCAGAATAAAAAGCCAGCCCTGAAAGCTGCTTGAAATCCTCCAGGACATAAGTTTCATCGTCCATAACAACGCATGAAAACTTCGTCAAATATTCGCAGTACAAACGTCGAGCCCGTGATTTTGCTGCCAAGTTCTGTTTGTCGTTGCGATTTGGAACTGTTTTTACTTTATACGACTTAAGTCCGAAACGTTGTTTTGATTTTTGGACAAACCCAGGCGACATCCCTATTTTACGAGTCACCGTTCGAATGGAGAGATTTGGGTTTTTCGTTAATATCCTTTTCACCTTTCGGTCCATGACAGGATCAGCGCGTCCAATGTTTTTGTCACTTCTCGGTTTCCTCTCCACCGTCAAACGTTCCGAAAATGATTTGAGCACATCGTGAACAGTGGATTTAGGCAAATCCAATGTTTTTGCAAGGTCCCGTATTGACAAGTCAGGATTTGCCGTACGCCCGTACAAAATTCGCTCGCGCACTTGTTTTTCTTTCGTCGCCATCTTGAATACTAAACATGAAATGTAAACATCAATCATAGTTTTTTCTTCATAGACTCTCAGCTATACCACAGTGAAATTTTTCATTCCTACGTGCAATATTTCAAAAGTTACAATGATTTGAAGGTGTCCGGATTAATGTGGATACAGACCTTATACTGTTTCAGCTTTTCCAGGACTATGAGAATATTAATACATATCTAATTTTTATTAATTTTCAGTAACAATCCATTGGATGTCAGGAGGTTGAAATGGAGTCGGTGGTAGGCTCTTGCAATTATTATTGAATGTATTTTTCATTACCGTTTTGCAAATGAACATTATACCAAATTCGAGCGGATATGATTCATACAGCGCTGTATTCATTTAGCTTGGTTTTATTGATTTTACTTCATAGATGAGGTTATAAAATCAGCATCAAGCAGCAAATAGTGACAAGTAAATAAGAGTAAAATAAAATGATTAAATTTCAATAGATGTAACAAACTTTTTCAGGATACCTCAAACCGAGATTTTAGTGAATTGCTGCTATCGCTGAAAACGAACGAAAACGTGCTTAAGCGCGAACCACAGAACTCTACACTTTAACACTATACAACATTTCTTGCATTTCAGGATCAACCGAACGAATATCATATATAATAGATACGAATGCTTGTAGTATTTTTCATTTACATAAATATATATGCACACTATTTTATAAATATTTCATGGGAATGGGAGGGACCATCAGGGCACCCGATTGAAGCAATCTGGATGGGGAGAGTGGAAATGCCAACTCCCCATTGCTAACAGTTTGTGAATAGAGGGCGGGATCTTCTCCCCGCCCATCGGGGCATCTTCCTGTTAGATAGCTTGCTCTTTTGACCAATTGTTCAATCTTGTTGTTGGAAGGAGATTCTTTATATCCCTGTGGATACGTATAAGTGATGTTGCATATCGATCCACCAACCCCTTTTTGGCCCTTCATACAGTGGCATGATTAGGGTAATCAGTGGTTATTAAAGCTTGATCAAGTCTAACAGAGAGGAGAGCGCATTGCTGTCGGACTAGTTTCCGTGCTACAATGGGTGGTAGTACATATCACACATCATACATTATTCGGAAACAAAAATAAGCACCATTGTAAAAAAACTACCAATTGGGGCTTAGGAATGTGAACACAAATTTTTGGTTTTTCGATTTTTTCTATGATTTGTAACATTATTTCTCTGGTTTTCTCAAGAATTTTGCCTTCACTTTAATATTTGTTGTGGGAAAGATTTTTAAGATTATATGTTTTTCGAATTTTTGGGCAAATTTACTTGTAATTTTGTTTTAAGATGCTCAGGTTTTAGGTCATGATTTTTTTTTAATAAGTGAAGTCCTGGAAAATCGTCAAATTTAAGGCATCCCCGAGTTTTAAAAAAAAGTTTTTTGTTCTATATCCAGAATCTCCATGCGTGGACAAAGTTTCCTAAAATTCTGAAACCCTTCGGCAAAAACCTCTATGATATTAAAAAGAAATTCCCAGCAGGCTCAACCGATATCATGAAACTCAAGAACATTATTTCGTTCATTTTTATGAAGTGATCCTAGCGCTTTAAAATTTTTTGACGATTTGAACTGCTGCTTTAACGACAGCTTTTGCGAAATAACCTTCAGTAAAATGTCTGTTTGGATAAGCTGTTTGTATAAGCTGTTTGTATAAGCTGTTCGTATACGTTTCGCAGGTGCAAGAAATATGAAACAAATAAAAATATTTGCTCGGCCTACTTATAACATATTAATCGTTATCAAATAAATAAACCATGGGATTGGTTTTTTTTAAAACATGTATGGCTAGGGAAACTGCCCTTATATTAATCTCATTGTTCCCTTATTCATCCTACGATGAATCAAACATTTGGGCAGTTGAAGAATCGGTTTCGTTTTCTAATAATGTTTGCTTACGTTAAATAACTACGAAAAACATTACTAACTACTCCTGTCAGGTGTATATCGTTTTATTTCAAGTAAGATGAATTGCAAAGTGATGAGATTAATATAGGTACAATGTACATGGTATGTACCTGGTACATCTTCCCTATATGGATGAACAACAAAACTCGATTCTCCATCAGTGATGTTTATGGTAGTTACGTTGAGTTTGCAATCAGGGGTAGTAAATAGTAACATTTTTTAAATCTTCCCACTGTTTTCACCGAATAACACTGTAGCAGATCTTTCCAGAACTCCATTAAATTTTCCAGAAAATCAGTTGAGATTTTTTTCAGGTCACATGTGGATGGATAAGGTCTTTAAAGTAACAGTTTAGATTAAATTAAATTTGAGTCAAGTCCACGCTCTCTTTTCTTCCAAATCGTTCACCCAATCAGACACTTCTATGAAATATTCCATACACCATTATTTTGGTTGATTCTCATCGGTCACTTCATTAATGGGCACAAAAACTCTCACCACATCAGATGCAAATCTGTGATCCACTTCAGCTTCAACAAAAGGCCACTTTTAGATCGTACAACCCTAATTCCTGATCGACGATCCAAACCACACTTAATTATCCTATAAGAGCGTTGGAAATCAACTATCTCGCACTCGTTCCAATCGCCGATAATGATCGCTGTTGCAGCACTTGAAAAACCGAACCACATGTTGAGCCCAATTTAACACGGTTTTGGAATCCGGCTGAGATCCAGCTCTCTAAATCCAAAGGAATTTCTTCGTTTTTTTCCCCGACAGCAAGCTATCATCGTATGGTTGTTTGTGAATCATACTCAACTAAATACCAGCCGTACCTGCCCTTCAAACTCCTTTTTCTTGCACCTTTCGTCAAAAGCAAACACAAGCCCGGAAGCGACACGTTCCTTGCCAGGCCGCCGAATCTTTTCGTGTGCTCTATGTCCTACCTCGCCCGTTCTGCGACAGATGATGAAATAAACCTTCCGACAACAACAGCCCAGCAGAGCACAGAAATTAAAAGCATGCACGTTCAATCTATTCCGATTTCGGTGGCATTATGATAAGTTTGACTATAGCTCAGGTAAAAAAAAATCGTCCCTGATGTGAACGCATATCTCTGTATTGTGGATCGGGGAACCCTTTTATCCTGTCACTTTTATTATTACGTAAATAAATATACCTGGTGAGTGCTCGCGAGTTGGGAAATGATGTCTATTTGCTGGCAAATGCATTTCGATGGAACTACCCTTTCTTTTCTTGCAGTTTTCTGCGGGTTAACCCTTTGATAAATTCGTATACATATGGTGCGCAACAGGGCCGCTTAGAAACAAAGCCAGCGAGTGAAATATTGTGATGTAATTCAATATTTGTCGTTTATGAGTTTGGCTCGGTAGCTGTTGCTGATAGTTTGTTTTTACGACGCACCTGGCTATTATTGGATTGATCTTTTTTTCTCATTCAAATGGCCAGGCGATTACCGACGTGGAACATTTAGGTTTCTCGTGCAGCCATACATAATTCCATCTGTCAATTCCATGTACACTTTCCCTTATGCTTGCCGACATATCACCGCCGATGGCCCGTGTCCTCCCCTAAACCAAATCTTTCCCAACGACAACCGGAAGCAGTAGCAGCGTAATAAATAAAGCAAGAAAATTGATCGAAAAACTCAGCACAATATTGTGATTCATAATAAAATGGAAGAAAACATGCTGGACCTACAAACCAATCGACCAGCCCAGACCAGAAGAAAGAAATCGGAAAATTGGTCTTTCACCAATTTCGTTACACACCACACAATACCCCTGCCATTCTGCAAACGAGCAGACAAACTTTTCCTCCCCATAAATCGATTCGGTCCAAACGTGGCGGAACCAAAGACATTGACTTTCCCATTTCCACCCACTAGCAACCACGGAGAATCGCCATCCGACTTTGATATAGTGCACGCACATGGGGTTTCAACCCTTCAAGTCCATCAGTCGTAGGTATCTCGCTCGCATTGCTACTTTCTCAACCGAATCAGGGCGCACTGCTACCGGTCTTTCCATTTTTGGGTTATTTTTTAGTTTATTTGTCGATATCCGGTCGATAAATAACAGAACTTTTCGGTTTGTTAGCCAACCGACGACGACGACGGAGGGGTGGTGGTAAGGAGGGCTATATTCCCATTGCCTGTGTTGCTGACTATTGCCATATAGTCAGTGGCCAAGGGTAATGCACAGTGACAAAACTTTCTTCATTTTACTAATTTCCTCTAC
Organism: Aedes koreicus; assembly: GCA_024533555.2. Classification (NCBI taxonomy): domain Eukaryota; kingdom Metazoa; phylum Arthropoda; class Insecta; order Diptera; family Culicidae; genus Aedes; species Aedes koreicus. The sequence goes on along the minus strand of JAHHFK020002758.1, from coordinate 15,398 downwards.
GATCCCGGAAAAAAAGAATAACTTCCGGTCGTCGTGCGTCAAGGCGTCGTTACGCATCAGTCCATCTAACAGAATGTAAATAACCATCGATTAGGCGGTGCCGGAAAGTGAAAATTTGCAGAAATGGCAAGCTGATGGGCGGTGAAATGGGGTAATGTAATGGTTTGAATCGGTCACATTAGGACTCTATTACCTTGAATGAGCGAAGTTAAAGTTATAATTGGTCTAAAATCTTAAGACTGGTTGGTAAATGACTGGACAATGTGTTCCATTGGTAGTTCGCGTACCTTTGTCTTTGTTAATGGTAGTTCGCGTTCCTGTAGGTATAAGACAGATCCCACTGTCGTCCCTCCCTTGTCTCTAGTCTAATAACTCCTATCCCTACCTCCCCGTGGTGACAACTAGGGTTTGAGTAACCATGTTAACCATAAAGGGTGTCCACGATGAAATTGCCACACTATGAAATTGCTCTAACTTTTTAACCGTTGGGTAGAATTTAATGAAAATTTGGGTGGATTTAGTTCATAGTGCATTATTTACATCCTGCAAGTTTTAAAGTCCTGTGATCAAAACTCGCGGAAATGGAGTCGAAAGAACAGCTCGTGCATGATACAATCTTGCGCATTCATCACGAGAACAAGGATCTCTCGCATCGTTCCATCGCTAAAACGCTGGGAATCGCGAATTCCACGGTGTCGCGAGTGATTAAGCGGTTCGAGGAACGGTTGACCACCGATCGGAAGCCCAGAAGTGAAGGAAAAAGTATTCCGTACAACACCAAAAATCACAACCGCGTAGTTGGGGCCGTCAACCGAAATCCGAACGCCTCCGTTCGGGATGTGGCTAAGAAGCTGCACCTAAGCCGAAGTTTTGTCCAGAAGGCCAAAACTAAGGCTGGGCTTCAAACGTTCAAGGTACAAAAGGCCCCTAATTGCGACGAGAAGCAGAACAAGTCCGCCAAAACCCGTGCCAGGAAGTTGTACCTCAACATGCTGACGAAATTTGAATGCTGCATCATGGACGACGAAACATATGTGAAAGCCGACTTCAAACAGATCCCCGGCAACCTGTTTTTCACGGCCAAGGATAAGTTCAGCATTCCGGAGCATGTCCGCACTCAGAAGATGTCCAAATTTGCGAAGAAATTCCTGGTTTGGCAAGCCATCTGCACGTGCGGGAAGCGGAGTGCACCTTTCGTGACCCAGGACACGATGAACGGACAGGTGTACATAAAAGAGTGCCTCCAGAAGCGGCTGCTTCCTCTCCTGAAGGCCCACAACGTCCCAACAATCTTCTGGCCGGATTTGGCCTCATGCCACTACTCCAAGGACGTGCTGAAGTGGTATGCGGACAATAAGGTCAATTTCGTGCCGAAAATGTTCAACCCTCCCAACACTCCGGAGCTCCGCCCCATCGAGAAGTACTGGGCGATTATGAAGCAGCACCTTCTTAAACGACCTAAGGTAGTGAAGACAGTCGAGGAACTGAAGAAAGTATGGGTTTACGTGCAAAAAACGGTTGATTCACAGGTTGTGCAGAATCTTATGGCCGGGGTTAAGGCCAAGGTGCGGGCATTTGCGTATGGACTGTAAATAAAATACGAGTAAAATGGTAAAATGAAGTTTAATAGTTATTTATCAATCCCTGAAAATTTGATGGCAATCGGATGAAAACTCGAATTTTGCGAATCAATTTTGTGTGTGGCAATTTCATCGTGGACACCCTTTAGGAAAGATCTGGTAACCAACACCGGTGGGAGCTTCGTCGTATGCTGACAGGAAAGTGGGCGATCGATTTTAAACCCCCTGTTCAAGCGATTAGACGCTTATTTACGGAGATAAACACATTTCATGGTTTCCAGAGCTCACCTGATAGAAAATTTAGGTTTTGGTTAACTATTTTGGACCAATAACGGGTTTTCGAAAATCGACGATTTCAAACCCCCTAGCGATTAGACGCTTATTTACGGAGATAAACGCATTTAAAGGTTTCCAGAGCCCACCTGATGGAAAATTTAGGTTTTGGTAAACTTTTTTGGACCAAAACCGGGGTTTCAAAAATCGACGATTTTCAACCCCCTATTTAAGCGATTAGACGCTTATTTACGGAGATAAACGCATTTAAAACAGACATTACAGTCCTATTAAGCTCAAATTATGCATGGGTACTTTTTTTAGGAGGCAAAATTCAAAATATTGCTATTCAATTTAATGCTAGATTATGATATCCACCCCCTAGATAAGAACATGTTTTCATATTCTGTGAGTGATGCTTTGATTGTGACAGCTAATAGCTTTTTTCGACAATGTGATAGTCTTTCCATAGAAACTTATTAAAGTGTAATGAATTTTATTTCGACATGTATACATAGCAGCAAGGAAGATTGAACATTTATTTTAGTACAAAAAAAAAAAAAAACAGATACTTAACTCCATTTTACGTTAGTGTACGTTTCTCGTGTGTTTTACTTTTTTTACCCAATAAGATGTAGACAAAATTTCGTTTTCCTCTAGCAAAATGATGACTAATTTTGAAATCAAATTTTTCAGGCATAAACTGAAATCAAATAGTGATTTAAATTTGCTGTTGATAATAAAACTTGTTCTCAATTCGCTAAGGAATGTATCGAGAATAAGCTATACACGTATATTTGAGTTGTACGCGTGTATTTGTGCTGGTTTTTTTGTGTTCATCATAGCATGCTGTGCGTTTGACTGTCATCTTTCGTCTGTTTACTTGTTTACACGGTTTAAATTCTTCGTATTTAAAATGACGTGCATTGAAAAATAATTGAAAATTAAGGTTTTGGACACATGGCAACGTGAAAAGGGTGTAACTATGCGACAATTGGCGAATCGCTTTGGAGTCCATCACGCGAGTTTAAAATCCATCACAACCAAGTTTGGCGAACAGCTTTCAATGGATGAACTACCAGGAAACGGCAGAAAACCCGGATCTTCCAACCCTAAACTGGATCAGAAAGTGGTAGCTCTAATTCGAACGAACAAAGCAATTTCGATACGTGATTTGGCCAATAAAGCGGGAACCAGCGTCGACATGATTCAACGTATCAAGAAACGCTACAACCTGAAGACCTACAAGAAGCAGAAAATCGCCAAACAAAGTGCAGAACAGAAGCAACGGGCAGGAACAAGGGCCCGGAAATTGTATTCGCGAATTTTGCAGCGACCGGATGAGGTCTCAGAAACCCTTCCAGATCCACAATGTTACTCTGCCGTCGTAGGGGAGGATGTAAGCGATACTGACAGGTCGATTGAATTGGATAAGTTTGGTCGAAAAGTGCTGATATGGATGTTCCTGCGGTATCAAGTCTACCATTTTTTACACCACCGGAACAAGCAATGCGAAAATCAATCGATCTGAGTGTCTGCAGAGGAGGTTGCTGCTTTTATAGACTGCGTCAAGGATATTTAGGACACCCCATAAATTTAGTTTAAAGTCAGTCTTGAATGTATTATTCTTATTATGTTCCATATCAAAAGCAAGAAATCGAAAACCAATTGTGGTTTCCTGGCAACACTTCTGAAAAGGTGCTTTTCGACAGCTCATATAACGTAAACTTTGATTTTTGGTGTCCATTACTTACGAGACAGCTAACTTTTTGCCGAAGTTTTTTTGATTTCTGGTAGCTAAAAACGTTGTTTTGAAGCTATGCCGAAAGGAAAGTATCTTTCACAGGAGGAGAGAGGTAAAATTGTGGCATGGAGGGAAATTGACATGACCATTTAACAGATTGCACAGCGGCTTGGTAGATCCCGATGCACGGTGCCAAATTTCCTTGCTGATCCGGAAAATTACGGCAAAACATATACGAAAACAATCAAGGAAAGCTAAAAGCTCGTGACAAGAGCAAAATAGTCAATACGGCATCAAATTCCAGCAAATCTCTCAGTCAAATCAAGGCCGAGTTTGATTTAAACGTGTCTCGAGAGACGATTCGCCAGGTTTTGGTGAATCATCCAAACATATGCCGGGCAAAAACTCATATGATTCATGGTTGTCACTGTGAAAAATAATCCTTTGTTCACTACAGGTTATCTTCAGTGATGAGCAGTGTGTCAAATATTCTTTTTGTGTACCTAAAAACATAAGATAACCTTGACGAGTGATACACCCGTTATTCTCTCACTATGCAACAATGATATTTTGTAGCTTGTATTTATTGCAACCAAACACGAAGAAAACAACAAAATGTTGCATCGATGATGGGAAAGAGACAAGTTGATGTAAGAAAATATTGTGATTCGCACACATGCTGCAACGATCTTGTTTTCCTGTAACAGCGACAAAATAATGTTTTGTCATTATTGCAACACACTACAGATAGCAACAATGCTTTATCAGCAACAAGAAAAATAGCGACAATCAGTTGTTGCTGTCGAACAAATTAGTGATCTGAATAATTATAAAATTTGTTGTGGATAGACTTCCACCTGAAGAAAAATGCCTGTATGAAATCACACACAGAACAAAAGCGAACTCTATCTTCTGCAAACGTGTTGCAAATTGACTATTTTATCAGGGCAAAATAAAAAATATGTGCGTTTAACACCTGGTTTTCAACCCAGAACATCCTGAACATAAAGAAGTTCAGTACAGAGGATCTACAGTTGTAACTACAGTTTTCCAATTAAACATAGTTACGATATTTATTCTAGCATGTTTATTTAGTCTCATTATATCAACAGATATAATGAGATAATCTGGGATGTTCTAGGTTGTCCAAACTGTCCTGGAGTACAGAACTCCGAATCTACAGTTGTAACTATAGTTTTTTCGGCTATACAAAGTTACGATATGCATTCAACCTTGTTCACTGAATCTTTTGGATGGTCAACAGACATTTTGAGATAAACTGGGGTGTTCTAGGTAATCCAAACTGTTCTTGAGTTCATAACTTAGGATCTACAGTTGCAACTGTAGCTTTTTAACTATTCAAATTACCGATATGTAATCAATAAAGTTGATTGCATCTTTGGGATAATTTGGGATGTTCTAGGTCAATCAAGCTGTCCTGGAGTTCAGAACTTAGGATCTACAACTGTAACGGTTGCTTTTTCAGCTATACTAATGTACGATATGTATTCAACCATTTTAATTGAGTCTTCTGGAAGGTCAACAGACATAATGGGATAATCTTGGATGTTCTAGGTCATCCAAACAGTCCACGAGCTCAGATCTTGGGATCAACAGTTGTAACTGTAGTTTCACGGCTATTCAAATTTACGATATGTATTCAACCATATTCAATGGATCTTCTGGAAGGTCCACCAACATTATGATGAACTCTTGGATGTTCTGGGGCATACCAGGCTGTTCATTAGTTCATAGATTAGGATCTACCATTGAAACTGTAGCTTTTTCAGATGTGCAAATGTACGATATGTGTTCAACTATGTTCATTGGATCTTATGAAAGGGTCACCAACATTATGAGATAATCTGGGATATTCTAAGTCATCCAACCTGTCCTGGAGTACTGAACATAGAATCTATAATTGTAACTGTACCATTTCGGCTACACAAAGTTATGATACGTTTTCAACCATGTTTATTGAGTCTTCTGGAAGGTCAGCAGACATTATGAGATGATCTAGGATGTTCTTTATCAGTCATACAGTTCTGGAGCTCAAAAATTAGGCGCTGAAATATTAACTGTAGCTTTTTAGGCTATACAAATATACGATATGTATTCAACCGTGTTCAGTGGATCTTCTTTTAAATCAACCGACATTATTGGATAATCAGTCCTCAAAGAATTTTTTTTTGGTACATTATGGAGATGAATTACTCAAATTGGTTGATGGTTATAAACTTCATGAATGCATCTTGAAATTGGAAAGTTCTAATTGAATATGTCGAAGAAAACTGATGATTCTCGATAGGCTCTTGGTTTCGATTTGGCTGAACCAATTGTAACTGTATCTTTTTTAACTGCAAGGCAAACTTAGAATGACCAATATTATCCCAGATTATCACATAATATCTTTTGACTTTCCAGAAGATCAAATAAACGTGGTTGAATGCATATCGCAACTTTGTATTGTTGAATTATCTACAGAAACAATTGTAGATTTAGGTTTTGAGCTGAAGAGAAATACCAAAATACGGTACATTTACCATCACTGACCCAGATCGTGCCCAGATGTGGCCAATGTAGTTCTTGACAGTTGATTCTACCACTATTGCTCTTATTTTCGATTTCGTATGTGATTTGGCATGTCGCATGATATTTTCTGGTCCAAGTAAAAAAAAAAGAAGGCTATTCCCGGGATGTACCTAGAACATACCAATAAGGTTTTGGGCAATTGATGCCAGCACTATTGCATTTATTTTCACATTTTAATGTAATTTGAGGTGTCGCATGGCATGTTTTGGTACAAATAAAATACTGGCCACTTCTCCGAGTGTACCCGGAACATGCCCAGATGTGGCCAATAAGGTTTTGGGCATTTAATTCAACCACTATTGCACTTATTATCGAATTTAAATGTAATTAGAGATGTCGCATAGAATGTTATGGTTCAGATCAAAAACTGGCCACATCTCCATAGGTACCCGCAGCATGCCCGGATGTGGCCAGCGGTCTCCTGAGCACTCTGTATGACTACCATTCATCTTGTAATTGAATCCTTATGTGATTTGACGCGTCTCATGATAGCTTGGAAATATTTTAGGTAATATCTTCAAAAGTAACCCATACCCACCGGAATTTATTCCGGCCATATCTCTGAAGCCTATAGAATCATAAAAGGTAATAACAATAAATTGGATAATAGTACCATTCATTTGCCGGTAGTTCCGTCGAATTCGGTCAAAAGGTTGCCGAGAAACGTGAGCTTATTCATTATATATATTATATTATATACACAGACGCGCAAGCGCACTATTTCCCTATCCAGTCGAGCTGAGTCAATTGGTATATGACACTCGGCCTTCCGAGCTATGGAAAAGGTTGATTTTCCACGCGATTATTAAACCATTCTTTGTAAGGGTACAACAGGTTGTATCTAAAACCTGATAAACTTTGAATTAGAAACAAGTTTAAAAAAGTGTTTCAAGTTTAAGTGAAGTGATAATTTAAATTTTCCTAGTCTTTCAATTAGAAACAAGGTTCAGATCAAACCACAGGTGGATAAATACGGTTTTTATTTCCAAAAACGATGTTGATCTTATGCGGTTAGTTGGATAAAGAAATATCCCGCGTTTAGTATCATACGGGCGCAACTGCAACGATCGTTTTCTCTTTGAATTTTTTACTATTACTACTCACAACTGCTACTCACAACTTTTTCCTTAGACACTCTTACAGTCACCACTTCTTCACCTTTGGTGCGTTTTTTTACCTCAAGCAGCGATTTTATCTTCGGAAATCTCCTTCCCCAACTTCAACACATTGTAACTCTCCGGGTGAGATTCATTATATTAACGTCTCTTTAAACTGTATGTCTGCTGTAGACGTTTTTAGTTCATTCGAGACGGCATTCTCCGCGTGAGAGTTCTTGATGTAGCGCAAACAATTAGTCAACACAAACGTTTTCGGACTGAACTTGCAATTAAGACCCAGGCTACAACTAAGATCCCCGTTCTCGGAACGAAATATGTTTCGAACTTTTTCGGACGCATTTTCTTTGTCCTCTTCAACAGATGTAGAATCCATTTTTTTATTTTTTTTTAAACAACACAACGCAACAAAATGCACTGAGGAAATGCCACAAGGAACGGAAATTACCGATCCCTCGAATATTAGAAGAACAGCACTAGTCGGGATTGTAAAAGCTTTGATGAAACTTATGCAATAAATAGGGGAATGTCGCTAGAAACGGACCATGAAAAGATGAACACTAGTTGTTGCAAATCAAATTATTTTTAGGAATACATTAATTATCTTATGATACTAAAACAACATGCATGATATCCCAAGTAGCAATTCAAATGCAAATTGGTTTTATTCATGTTTTATGGTAGTTTTATCAAAGCATTATGAAGTTCATCCGGTTTTATCAGGGCATTTTCCAAGTTAAGGTGGTTTTAATTCATTAACAGTTTTTAAGAGTGATTAAAGAACACTTGAAGAAACCTCCATAAAACTACATCATTTATAAGTGTAATTCACCTTATTAGTAGTTTTATAAGATACTTGATCCCCCTCTCAAGACATCGTTTCGCAACTTGCATAAAACCTGATAAAAGTTTTGTAAAAGTTTTATGACATTCTTCTTTAAGATGAATGTATCTTGGAAATGCTGCCATAAAACTCTCTTAGAACCATTTGATTTTAAATAAGAGCACATATTCTTGAGAAAGAACATTATGTGAAAAATAAACAAACTGTCACAATGGACGCCCACAGGTCGAAGAAATTAAAAACTAGTGGATCGTTCAAGCGGAAATTCAATAAAAACCTATCCAATATATTGAACACTCCTTCATCTCAGTCACCAACGACAATTTTTTTGACCATTCCATTAGATTCGCAGCCTACTGAGACTAACTTATCAAAAGGGTCTATGCGTTATGCGTAAAACGAATAAAATAAAATGGTGCAATGTTTCGCCAGTTTAAAATCGAAATGCATAACTCATGATATTTGATTTTATGCCAGTTGTGCAAGTAAAACCTAACGTCGGGCGCGTAAGGGGGGCAACAGCGCACAACCGCCGCGGAGGTCAGGGTGCAGGAGGAATAAGGGAGACCAAGGTTATGATAAAGTGTTATGGTGGTGGACTCCCCGCCGCGCATGCTAGTCCCCACCCAAGGCCCCACCAAATTTAAACTCGCTAGGAAAAAAAAAGTGTATATACACTCCGGGGGCACCACGGTTTTTCCAAATAAAAAAAAGTTAGGACAATGTCATTATCATGCGTGCATTCCCGAATTTTGATCCCCTGATAGGGCCAAAAATAATGAATCTTTAACACTGTGGCGAACCCACCCCAAAAAGGACAAAATGGAGGCGGAAGAATAACAAAATAAAATATTTAACCAACCCGCGGGTAGGTATGGGGAGAAGCCAGGCGGTGGTTGTATAATGCTGTGTACGCCACAAAAAAAAATTCAATAATGACAAATGGTGCATCTAGCAAAAAAAAAAAAATATTAGTATTACCCCCCCTCCCTCCCCAAAAATTTTGCCAAGTGAGAGGGGATTGGTGGGAAAGATGGAAGATGGATACCAACTGCTTTAATGAAAAACATACGATTTGCAATTAATTTCAGTTTGTTCTGTTAACACGAACTAAAGTATCCCAAGTAACAAATTCAATTTTAAGGTACACTTGAAGAAGTTCTCAAGACTCATTTGATAAAACCACGCATAAAACTAGATATTCTACATAACATCGATAAAACAGCCATAAAACCCTCATAAGTTCAAAAAGGCCCATACTACAGGAGGTTCTCAAGACTATTTCCCAAGATTCGCTTAAAACTTGATAGTTTTATCGGTACATACTTGTAATGACATGCAGGACATGCTTAAAACTATGATAAAACTACCACAAGTTTTGGTAGTTTTATGATTTTCCTCTTTAAGAACACTTCCAGTCCGTCACAAATATGTTTCGAAGATTCCATTTTTGGATTCGTTCTGCTGAATGGGGAGAAAGAGAAAAAAAAACATCGATAGACATATGATGTTTCTTTTCCAAAGTGGATACGTATGTAAATTAATTGTAAAATTGACCATAAATGCATGAGTTTTTTGCCTGCAATTGATAAATTTTTCATGCGACGTTCAGTTTATTGGTGTATTATAACATAAAAGTTCGAACATTTTAATGCGCCACGGAATCATTGCTAGACCATTGATTTATTTGAAAAATAAAAAATACATGAAAATTCAACAATTAGGTGACAAGGCCTATAAATTGTTCGATCTTGAATAAATTGTGCCTACAATCTATTTTATGTTTCAAAAGGTATTTTAAACAGCAGAAATTGTTCGTAGCATTGGAAAAACGAGATTTTTTTTTGCATACAATTGTAAATGGCTACCATTCCGAGGGAATCCAGAATAGGCGCGCTCGCCATTTTTTCAATGGTTTTATCTAAAACTACCATAAAACGCATATAAAACTAATATTTCTTGCACAAGACTAACAAGATTTTTTTAGGAGCGCGATAAGTTCATCTTTACTTGTTCTATTCTTGAAAAAGAGGAGTAACGCTTGAATAAAACTTGTTTGAATTGCTCAAGGTAAACAAGTCTTTCGTAAGATAGCCATAAAATCAGTGTGGAGAAGGCACATCATAAACAAAGAAAATGTGAACGTTCAAATCAAAAGTGCCTATTGTTGTTGTTCATTGTTGTTCATAATTACAGCTTATAATTTATTGTTTTAATCACCAGCGTAAGTCGATTAAAACATAGAAAAAACTCTAACTTGAATATGCTAACAATGGATTTGGGAAGAAGAACAGATCATAATATTGCGTCGATGGCTGAAACATCAGTTGAGCGAAAGATGATTTTTCTCTTGATCTGTACGCTGAACCTAGCGTTGGAAGAAGTGCACTGTGTAGTGGATCACTGAGCGATTCCAGCGCATTACTTCCGACTTTGGATTAAACGTGCGGATCATGGGAAAAATCGATTTTCGCTCAGTTGGTATACTCATTTTTACTTGCAACGAGTATAAATATTGTGTAGCCTATTGGGAACTGAAATGCACGACTCGGGAGAATTCAACATTAACATAACATTTTACAATCGTAGTGCACATTAAAGCTTACGTCAAAAGTACTGCGCTGTATTTCCACGGTGGTGCGCCATATAACGCACTACCTGAGACGTTAGGTTTTACTTGCACAACTGGCATAAAATCAAATATCATGAGTTATGCATTTCGATTTTAAACTGGCGAAACATTGCACCATTTTATTTTATTCGTTTTACGCATAACGCATAGACCCTTTTGATAAGTTAGTCTCAGTAGGCTGCGAATCTAATGGAATGGTCAAAAAAATTGTCGTTGGTGACTGAGATGAAGGAGTGTTCAATATATTGGATAGGTTTTTATTGAATTTCCGCTTGAACGATCCACTAGTTTTTAATTTCTTCGACCTGTGGGCGTCCATTGTGACAGTTTGTTTATTTTTCACATAATGTTCTTTCTCAAGAATATGTGCTCTTATTTAAAATCAAATGGTTCTAAGAGAGTTTTATGGCAGCATTTCCAAGATACATTCATCTTAAAGAAGAATGTCATAAAACTTTTACAAAACTTTTATCAGGTTTTATGCAAGTTGCGAAACGATGTCTTGAGAGGGGGATCAAGTATCTTATAAAACTACTAATAAGGTGAATTACACTTATAAATGATGTAGTTTTATGGAGGTTTCTTCAAGTGTTCTTTAATCACTCTTAAAAACTGTTAATGAATTAAAACCACCTTATCTTGGAAAATGCCCTGATAAAACCGGATGAACTCCATAATGCTTTGATAAAACTACCATAAAACATGAATAAAACCAATTTGCATTTGAATTGCTACTTGGGATTTGTTTTTTTTTAATAATAAAATAAAATTAATTTTTTAAAAAAAAAAATTAGCTACAAATAAATTAGTTTTCATCATTGTTCCTTCCTTCCCGACCCCTTCCCCCCAATTAATCCACAATTTTCATAAAATTTTCCCAACCCCCCCCATTCCCTTCTTCCTATATTCCACGGGGTATTGAATTTCCTTCTTTTCTTTTCTCTCCTGCATTTTTTGTTGTTTTGTGTTGTTTAAAAAAAAATAAAAAAAAGAATTCTACATCTGTTGAAGAGGACAAAGAAAAAGCGTCCGAAAAAGTTCGAAACAAATTTCGTTCCCAGAACGGGGGTCTTAGTTTTAGCCCGGGTCTTAATTGCAAGTTCAGTCCAAAAACGTTTGTGTTGACTAATTGTTTGCGCTACATCAAGAACTCTCACGCGGAGAATGCCGTCTCGAATGAACTAAAAACGTCTACAGCAGACATACAGTTTAAAGAGACGTTAATATAATGAATCTCACCCGGAGAGTTACAATGTGTTGAAGTTGGGGAAGGAGATTTCCGAAGATAAAATCGCTGCTTGAGGTAAAAAAACGCACCAAAGGTGAAGAAGTGGTGACTGTAAGAGTGTCTAAGGAAAAAGTTGTGAGTAGCAGTTGTGAGTAGTAATAGTAAAAAATTCAAAGAGAAAACGATCGTTGCAGTTGCGCCCGTATGATACTAAACGCGGGATATTTCTTTATCCAACTAACCGCATAAGATCAACATCGTTTTTGGAAATAAAAACCGTATTTATCCACCTGTGGTTTGATCTGAACCTTGTTTCTAATTGAAAGACTAGGAAAATTTAAATTATCACTTCACTTAAACTTGAAACACTTTTTTAAACTTGTTTCTAATTCAAAGTTTATCAGGTTTTAGATACAACCTGTTGTACCCTTACAAAGAATGGTTTAATAATCGCGTGGAAAATCAACCTTTTCCATAGCTCGGAAGGCCGAGTGTCATATACCAATTGACTCAGCTCGACTGGATAGGGAAATATGTGCGCTTGCGCGTCTGTGTATATAATATAATATATATAATGAATAAGCTGACGTTTCTCGGCAACCTTTTGACCGAATTCGACGGAACTACCGGCAAATGAATGGTACTATTATCCAATTTATTGTTATTACCTTTTATGATTCTATAGGCTTCAGAGATATGGCCGGAATAAATTCCGGTGGGTATGGGTTACTTTTGAAGATATTACCTAAAATATTTCCAAGCTATCATGAGACGCGTCAAATCACATAAGGATTCAATTACAAGATGAATGGTAGTCATACAGAGTGCTCAGGAGACCGCTGGCCACATCCGGGCATGCTGCGGGTACCTATGGAGATGTGGCCAGTTTTTGATCTGAACCATAACATTCTATGCGACATCTCTAATTACATTTAAATTCGATAATAAGTGCAATAGTGGTTGAATTAAATGCCCAAAACCTTATTGGCCACATCTGGGCATGTTCCGGGTACACTCGGAGAAGTGGCCAGTATTTTATTTGTACCAAAACATGCCATGCGACACCTCAAATTACATTAAAATGTGAAAATAAATGCAATAGTGCTGGCATCAATTGCCCAAAACCTTATTGGCACGTTCTGGGTACATCCCGAAAATAGCCTTCTTTTTTTTACTTGGACCAGAACATATCATGCGACACCCCAAATCACATACGAAATCGAAAATAAGAGCAATAGTGGTAGAATCAACTGTCAAGAACTACATTGGCCACATCTGGGCACGATCTGGGTCAGTGATGGTAAATGTACCGTATTTTGGTATTTCTCTTCAGCTCAAAACCTAAATCTACAATTGTTTCTGTAGATAATTCAACAATACAAAGTTGCGATATGCATTCAACCACGTTTATTGAATCTTCTGGAAAGTCAAAAGATATTATGTGATAATCTGGGATAATATTGGTCATTCTAAGTTTGCCTTGCAGTTAAAAAAGATACAGTTACAATTGGTTCAGCCAAATCGGAACCAAGAGCCTATCGAGAATCATCAGTTTTCTTCGACATATTCAATTAGAACTTTCCAATTTCAAGATGCATTCTTGAAGTTTATAACCATCAACCAATTTGAGTAATTCATCTCCATAATGTACCAAAAAAATATTCTTTGAGGACTGATTATCCAATAATGTCGGTTGATTTAAAAGAAGATCCACTGAACACGGTTGAATACATATCGTATATTTGTATAGCCTAAAAAGCTACAGTTAATATTTCAGCGCCTAATTTTTGAGCTCCAGAACTGTATGACTGATAAAGAACATCCCAGATCATCTCATAATGTCTGCTGACCTTCCAGAAGACTCAATAAACATGGTTGAAAACGTATCATAACTTTGTGTAGCCGAAAAAGGTACAGTTACAATTATAGATCCTATGTTCAGTACTCCAGGACAGGTTGGATGACTTAGAATATCCCAGATTATCTCATAATGTTGGTTGCCCTTTCATAAGATCCAATGAACATAGTTGAACACATATCGTACATTTGCACATCTGAAAAAGCTACAGTTTCAATGGTAGATCCTAATCTATGAACTAATGAACAGCCTGGTATGCCCCAGAACATCCAAGAGTTCATCATAATGTTGGTGGACCTTCCAGAAGATCCATTGAATATGGTTGAATACATATCGTAAATTTGAATAGCCGTGAAACTACAGTTACAACTGTTGATCCCAAGATCTGAGCTCCTGGACTGTTTGGATGACCTAGAACATCCAAGATTATCCCATTATGTCTGTTGACCTTCCAGAAGACTCAATTAAAATGGTTGAATACATATCGTACATTAGTATAGCTGAAAAAGCAACCGTTACAGTTGTAGATCCTAAGTTCTGAACTCCAGGACAGCTTGATTGACCTAGAACATCCCAAATTATCTCATAGTATCGTTTGATCTTTCAAAAGATGCAATCAACTTTATTGATTACATATCGGTAATTTGAATAGTTAAAAAGCTACAGTTGCAACTGTAGATCCTAAGTTATGAACTCAAGAACAGTTTGGATTACCTAGAACACCCCAGTTTATCTCAAAATGTCTGTTGACCATCCAAAAGATTCAGTGAACAAGGTTGAATGCATATCGTAACTTTGTATAGCCGAAAAAACTATAGTTACAACTGTAGATTCTGAGTTCTGTACTCCAGGACAGTTTGGACAACCTAGAATATCCCAGATTATCTCATTACATCTGTTGATATAATGAGACTAAATAAACATGCTAGAATAAATATCGTAACTATGTGTAATTGGAAAACTGTAGTTACAACTGTAGATCCTCTGTACTGAACTTCTTTATGTTCAGGATGTTCTGGGTTGAAAACCAGGTGTTAAACGCACATATTTTTTATTTTGCCCTGATAAAATAGTCAATTTGCAACACGTTTGCAGAAGATAGAGTTCGCTTTTGTTCTGTGTGTGATTTCATACAGGCATTTTTCTTCAGGTGGAAGTCTATCCACAACAAATTTTATAATTATTCAGATCACTAATTTGTTCGACAGCAACAACTGATTGTCGCTATTTCTCTTGTTGCTGATAAAGCATTGTTGCTATCTGTAGTGTGTTGCAATAATGACAAAACATTATTTTGTCGCTGTTACAGGAAAACAAGATCGTTGCAGCATGTGTGCGAATCACAAAATTTTCTTGCATCAACTTGTCTCTTTCCCATCATCGATGCAACATTTTGTTGTTTTCTTCGTGTTTTGTTGCAATAAATACAAGCTACAACATATCATTGTTGCATAGTGAGAGAATAACGGGTGTATCACTCGTCAAGGTTATCTTATGTTTTTAGGTACACAAAAAGAATATTTGACACACTG